>JTDE01003715.1:20290-69482 GCA_014338405.1 Paragonimus skrjabini miyazakii | reverse complement strand
AAACGGCGTTCGCTGCAATATGATGATCCATTTTGCACTCTATATAGGCAACGAAAATGTCCGCAAGGATTGGACCTATTGGACTTCCCATAGCCACTCCATCGATCTGTGTAAAACTTCTCTCCTGGAATTTGAACTGAACATCTGTTGTGCACAGGTATAGTAGCACTACCTTGGTAGTGTTAGTGAATATCTTCTTTTCCTTATACCTGGACCGAACACTCTCCGTAAGTCACATTTTTATGCATATTTTGTAATTTCCATTTCTGCAGTATGTACTTGATAAGATGCAGCGAAATCAGTTCGAACAAAGATCGTGCAATATACCACTACTAGCTTGTCTTTTCGGGTTCTAATCAGTTAGACACTGCAGTGCAGTGCCTCTTTCCAAAAGAGGCTGTTGAAAACTCCATCTGAGTACGACGGCTGCGATTAGCTTTGAATGCTCGTCAGGATTATCTTATCTAATCAATGTGTACAACTAATGGTTTTGTTGACTTTCAACTACATCTTGTTAATTTATCACGAATGACCCGTGCAAGCTTGTGGCTCAATTTTTCGAAAGATAACTCGGGTTGTCGCTTAAGGAAGGCTTTTTGAATGTCCAGTATTCGCAATCTTCCGGAAAATCAACCTCCATCGTTTTACAGCTGAAGTGAGTCCCTATTTTTTGTAACACTTTTGTGTATTTACTCGAGTATTTTCCCTCCCTTTAGTTTGGATACAAGTGTTACTATCAACAGATTGTGCGATAAAATTTTCAAACGGCACCGTGGATTATTAAAACTAGTCGGATTAGACATCTTCGAGCGCGTTTTTGGTAATTTTTCGAAATGTATTCGTTAGCTCACTATGGAAGACTTTTTCCAGACCGAACACCAATAAGCCAATTTACAACGGCGATATCCTAGATGTTGATTGGTTTTGAGGCCGTCAGTATGAAATTTTGCACAGCTGATCTCTGCGTGCTTAAGAAGCGCATGGAAATGATTAACATGTCGATTAGTTTCAAGTTGAACATCACCAATAATTAATCGCAGCTGTAGCATCCCCATAGACTATCCAGTCAGCCCCTTTCGAAAAGAAGCCCTAGACTCGAGTTTTGCTCTCATTAGAGCTCGTCAGTAGTGCATATCATCACCACTGCCGGGACTTAGACCACGGACATTTTGTTCATGAGGCAACCGTGTTTACCACTGCGCCATTGACCTCATGTTAGACACGACCGAATTATCATATTTGAACGCTCAACCACTTTCGCTAAGTTTGACTATGACTTAAAGGTCTTAAGAGTGTGACAGTTTTATACGCAGTTACAACATATTGAAATCGTAACTTACACTTACAGCGCTCATACGCAGATGCAACATCATCAATTTCCCATGGTCATGCACTTAACGAACTCACAACGTGAACGGGATAAACAGTAAGCTGGACGCGTTTTGAAGTTCGTTTTTTGGTAAGTTCACAATTTGATAAATCTCTATCCTCCTCCAAATTTAGCACAGTTTTGCGCAACTCAACTTCTGACCACTAAAGCAAGCGCCGATGGAGGCCGACATCATCTTAATTTTAGCGTAAGATAAACTGAGTGAATCTTTCATGCAGGTTTGCGAAAAAACAGTGTGGAGTACACCAGTAAAAATTGGGTCACCAATATTTGTTTAGCTGCTGCTAGCAATCTGCTAACTTGTTACGAATATACAACCTTTTAAAAGAAATGCTGAGCCTAGCTAATTAGTTCGACGTCTACTATTTAGGTCCAAAATCCGGTAGTTCAGTAAAACGCATACTAACCCGAAATATCATGAGGTTGTTACAATTGACCACCGGTTTGATACCTTTTCCATTCACCCCTCTACTAAGAATGTGCGTGATTGTGAACTCTTTCTAGGCGTTCAATAGATGGCCGCTGGACAAATGCCGTTATCAGCTTTTTAAGTTTTTGGCGCAGCTTTTGAGAAAACTAGGCTGCCCGAACTGTGCAAGATTCCCTAATTCATTTGCAGTCAACAGAATATTTTTGCTTGCTGAATATGAGCCAACAAATTGGAGTAAATTGAGCCGCTTTGTTCAGACTGAGGAAGAAATTAACCGCCAAATTACAGTCAAACCAATTACATATGCCAGTTGGGCTGTAGGTTGCGTCGGTGTACTTGTCAGAAAATGACAATGACCAGTGACAAACTGTAACGTCTTTTATAGCTAAGCACCCATCACCGTACCAATGCTTCATCCTTGACTGCTGTGCTGAGTAATAGCCACGACACACAAATTTTGGAGCACAGAGAAGTCTTATAAGTCAAAGTGAAAAATACACGTTCAGAGTAATCGCACGGTCTCAAGATTCTTTGCTCACTCAGGCACAGTACACCGATTCAGTCGCTTTAATTGATTATTCAGTAGTGGAGCCGTTCCCCATTTGAAACTGACGATCCGTTCAAACCACTCAGTTACTAATTAGGCTTCAAGTGCAACAAAACCACGGAAGTACCTTAAACATTAATTCGTTTTGCTCAGAATTGCAACGTGCATTCATATTTCAGTTGTATCTGTCATAACCGTTAGCACAATAAGCGTCAAACGTGACTGACGCAGTTGTAATGCAACATGCGCATTGTAACGTCTGGAATTTGAAGTAACACTTTCAGCAATCAGTTAACCAGCAGTAGTTACTCATTAAACACTTACCTATTCCACCGAAACAGATAAATGTTGTTTCTTTACTGAATGCAACCTCACAAATCAAACCCGACCGGTATTCAACACTGAGTTACGTCCATTGAATAATACCCTCGACTAAGTATCGGCCACAAAATATGTGAAACAAGTGCACTGGACGACGTTCCATCTACAATTATGATTATGCACTTATTGTTTGAAAGCTGTGGTAATAAAACGCCAATGATCGTGTCATGAAATAAATACAAACTCTTCTTTTAATCTCATTACGGGATCAGGGAAAACTATTACAATCGTGAATATCAGTCATACTACTGATCAATTTCAATGTTTTTGTGTGACTTGAAGTTGTAATTCTCTCGCTTGTCACAAATTTGATCTGGATGAGAGTGTAACATGTTAACTTATCTTGTCAATAGTGCCTTATGTGTATTACTTTCAAATTATATCCTGCTTTCTAAATGATCTTTCACCTCCACCTTTATTTTATCATAGCTTTCGAAAACTGGGTTATTCTTAGTGACTCCACCGGTGCTGAAAGAAGACATATGTTGCGATACGGTAATATTTCGTTTAACCTCATAGGTTGCAAACGTAAAGCGTGCAAGTTATATATGACACACAAATAAAGATAGACAGGGTATAGACACGCCTACACTCACACCACGTGTTATGTCGTCACTACCACGGCAAACCTATTAATTGCTTTGTCCATTTTATCCATATAGCGCCGGCTGATGAGTTCTAATCAGCAAAGCTTCGCTGAAGGCCAGTAGCCTGGGTTTTGATGACGAGATAGCATTTTGAATGATCTAAATGGGTCAACCTGGCAACTTGTTATCATGAAATGTTTGGCAATCGATCATGCGGGGCTTCCAAGAGCGGGTTCAGCGGCTTGAGATTGTTGTCAAGATTTGTATTAACCAGTTTGAGATGTGTTCTGCTACACAATGAGATAGCTGTTGATCTGTTCTGTCTGTGTAAGCGTAAGCGCAACTGTAAGTAAACTGATAGACAACGGAAGAGACAGAATGGTCAGACAAACTGCGTTCACGATTGTAAAGAACGGGTCCTTTGGTGGTTTGAACCAAGCGTAATTTAGCAGCCACACACGTATGGGATATGGCACACTGCAATGGGTGCTTGATGTTTACCAGATGATCGCCTTTGACCTACAAAGGTAGAAATATATCTTTTTTTTGAGCTATTTTCACTTGCTCATTGCATTCATTTACAATGCTGTAGATGTCTATGAAATTTTCAGGATATCCGTTTGCCACTGAGGTTTTTTACCATCTTTTGCTCCGTCTGCAGCTTATCAGAGATGCAGATACACTGGCTCTATGAAATAAGTGTTGGACCGAACCTCGTTTGAATGCTTTCAAGAAAAACCTATAGAACTGAAGATATTGTCCGCCCCATATTGCTTTGCGATGGACCAATCACTGTAATGTCCTATCCGCACGCCTAGTGATCAGTACATCGAAGAAAGCTTAACTGTCATTTTATTCTCTTTCGTGAGACAAGGATAAGTTAGGATGAAAAGAGTTGAGAAGGTTGAAACAAATCAAAATGATTAGTATTAATAAAAATCAAAATAACAACACACCGTTTGTACAGCAGGGTAATAAGGCAGTATTATCTGGGACGTGCCATTCTACCATTCCCAAGAAGAATTCGACTAATGTTGGGCTCAATGGACTATTCATCACCACTTCGTCTACCTGTCCATTTGTCATTATTTTTGTGAGATTACTGGCATTGCAGTTAACACGCTAATCACAAAAACACAAGGGTTGGAGTACGAACTCCGATCCGGAGAAGGAGATACCCTACTGATGAGCACTAATAAAAGTGGAACTTGAGTTTAGTGTTTCCTTTCAAAGTAGGCCAGCCAAAAGACCCATCTGAAAGCGAAGAATAAAATCAAGTGTGGGTGGTGTTCAGTTTAAAAAACTTGAATTTCCAAACCCATACTAATGCTATAAGAAAATCCTTCAAACGTAAACGTGATGTTTTCCGTGCACAATAATGTGCGGTCTTTAAGATTTCAAGTGAAATGCCTATTTTTGTAGTTCTGGCTAAGATTAAAATCACACGAAAACGCAACTGTCTCACGGTGGGAAGCGTTCGTAAAAAGGGCATCAGCGTCATTTGGATACATCGCTTGAGAACTCACCGAGAGGCATTCTGATTTTTATGCCAGTTCATAGGAATCCTTCAGCCGACGCCTAATGATTATCGTTATCAGATGCTTTAATGCAATTCATCATTTTGCTTAATAACCAAGGCATTTTCAATAGTAATCAAATTGAGTTCAGTTCCAAATCGATCATTCTTCAGTCACTCTATACTTGTTGCTCTATACTTGGTCTTCTCAATTAATGTGGCATATATAACTCTCAGCAGTCCCATCTAGCATGATTTGGCGGATTCAAACAGACTTTCACTTCAGCATCAGTTCACAAAATGGAATGTTTCGCATTATATCTATATATTGATATAAAGTATGAAGTTTTACGTGTTTTCGCAGTACATATTAACGCAAGTTTATTATTGGAAGTGTTCACGTTAAAAACAGCCAACAAATTTCATTAACTAAGTTAGTAACTTAGCTTTTCTCACAGAGAGAATCTGGTTCAAACGAAGCAATAAAATATCCATTTGGCTTCAGAGAATTGTCGTATAATAATGCGTGGTCTTTGATTACGCTGTTACAAGTCAAACAATGTTCACAACAAATTATAACGTTTGCATTCAAACAAGTGTGAATGAGTCCTTTCCGGAAAGAAGCATAATACTTGAGCTTTATTCTAAAAACAGTCAGTCAATGCTGTAAATTCCTGTCACGGTCAATATTACAACTTCGGTCACGCGTTCTGAAGGCACCTGTCTTCACTATGACATCACTGACTGCATGTTGGTCATGACTGAATTATCATATATGAAATTTCAGCCACGTTTGTTTGCCGTTAATGACCAGGTTGCTTGACCATTAGGATAACAGACAGTTAGTACCTATTAACTCCAATCGATAACCTCGCGAGTGGGACATCCCCGACAGGTCAAAACCCCAAATCCAATTCAACTTACTAAGCGATAGTTTAGATTATTGATTGGTAGTTGAAGATTTGGTTGATTTCAAATTGAAATTCATTCATTTTTGATTAACGCCTTTGCATTCAGAAAAATTCTCTAGCCAGCCGCCTCCAGCAAGAGGCAGTAAACTTGACAGCAGCCCTTGTAAGGGCTCGTTAGTATTGCCTACGGTAACTGTTCATGTACATCAAGTCGATGGCCGTATCACTAAGATCACTCATTGGTGAAATTCTCATAAAACCGAATAGTTCAGGCGTCTATAAACGTTCTTACTCTAAAGATTTTTAATTTTAACTTACCGGTATCAGTGTATCGCGACAATTTCATTTGAAGATGGCAAAACCGGAATGGGACTCAGTTTTGTTGCCGTTTATACTTATTTGTTTGTTTTTAATTTTACGTGGCAATACTTTGAAGCAATATCTGTGTAAACGATGGTAACTTTTGTTTTTTTTAATGATATGGTGAGATTAAGTTAAGCCTGAAGAGAAACAACAATAAACTTTACCCCGAAAAATAAGTTAAAGTCATAGAGCGGAATATACGCAGCTTTAAGAGGTATTCGTCCAAAGTGCTGCGTGCAAGATGCGTTGAGTTGATGCAAAGTAAGTCATTCAAAAGTTTAAATAACATAAATTTCATTTCATAGCATGAAACGAGCAAGACTGTCGTCTACGACTGTGGAGCCTTTCTGGGGTTACATTAGGGGTTTGGTTACCCAAAAACGCCGGGTTAAAAATCGTTTTAAAACTAATAGAAACAAAAAACCTGAAATTGTGGCCAGAGGCGGACACAGGCAAATTTCTATTACTGCAGTTTACCTTAAGTTACAAGAATAGGACATAATGACAGTGGCATCTAGTTACATATCGATTGTGGAACCAAAGCCTGCAAGTTCAGTAGCTTGAAGCAAACAGCTGAGAACTGGGACATTTTTGAAGAAATAGGTGTAATGAAATGTGATGTAATGAACCTTGCATGGCATGAATAATTTCATCTTACAGATTTTCTGTCCTGATTAAGTATCCACGAAATTAACCAAAACCCTACTTCATATCACGACATTCGCAGCACAACTGGGTCATGGCTTGACGTACACAATGTAGCGTGCAGCCGAAACCAGCAGGCGCGCACGAGTTGAATTGGAATTGATGACGGAGCGTGCTGCTGTGTTGTTGGCGCCGTTTTAGTTTTCGTTTGTGTATGTCGTGTGCATGGCTTACTGGGCCTTTGGCTCATGCTTGTTTCTTATTGTTTCTCTTTACAGGACTGTTGTTGGAATCCCTACTTTGGAAGAACGCTGTCCTACGATGTCTCCACGTTGCAGTAAATTTGGTCCGTGTGTGTAACGGACAATCAGAGAAGAATCAGCCGGCTTGCATGTTACAACAGTAAAATAACTAGTTTTCCGTATTTCCTAGCAAGACATTGACGGATGCAAGCGGAAAATCGGATAACCGAGTGTAGTGGATATTAATACAGATAAGTGTAACAAAATGTCATCGATCTTAATCCTTGATTTTGAGTGAAACTTGATGTTTTTCTTTCAAATTGTGTTAGGCTTCCTCGAAAGCAGGCACATCTCATGCTTGTCACATAGTATATTATGCAGATTATTTTTTTTTTTTTACAAACTGCGGAATAAAAATCGAGAAATATCTGGCCTCCATTACCATCAATAAACTTACCGCTGTTGTGTCATGAAGTCAATCGGTTTTGTAATTCTTTTTTACTGGCATTCATATTTTATCGTGCAGTCACCTACTTCAGTGATTCAGCTTCCACTTGTGACACAATGGTTTCTTATCACTGTAAAACAGTGGTACAACCGTTTCTTTCTGAATATCACTTTAAATTACTCTGCACGGTATCTGATAATCGAAAGGCACAGTCACTCTAATATGGATCTTCTACCACACTCAGCATCAAAATCTCTCATTCGAAGTTTCCTTTTCACTGAATGCAGTGAACACCATCCGTCAGTTACTGAGTTCGGTTATTCATAAACTTCATGTACGTTGTTTGTTTTATCCCAGTCACATCAAATCCAGCATATGTTCTACCCGTGACTGTTTCTTCTTGAATTCTAGTGATTTTTATTCTGATGATATGAAGCACTCTACACAAGCAGATTTTTCAATCGAGTGTTAGATATCTATATACCTGTGTATACACATATATATGTTTATAGTTGATGACCTGAACCAACCAGAGCTGTGAAGCATTAATGAATATGTGGGCCAAATTTCTATGTACGTTTGCAAGTTCGTTGGCAACATGACGTGTCTGACCGCGCTTTGTTATGTCACTTAGGTCATACAGCTTGCAAAATTGTGCGGAGAAGTAAAGGTGTTTGTTGTAATGAGAATTTTATTATCATAGCCTTGATAGTGGAAAACGACGTAGGAATCTGTTATAAGTGAACCCTTTCGAACAAAGAAGCTGCATGGTTTGTTTGAATCATTTCGTTCTATCTATTCTGTTTCGCGCAATCCGACGTTTGTATTTAATATTCTAGATTGATCAAGATAAAATTACTCTGTTGACTGCTAGATGGTATGTACCTCAGTGACTTACAAAACATACTGAGGAATCTGGACATCTCAGGCGTCTGTAAAGAAGTTTGATCACATGATATAACATCCTTGATTTTATACCCAATTAGTTGAAGTTCACCTACCTCAAAAACGTGTAGTCCAACGTCATTTACCTGCGGACTACTGTATTTATCGATCAACCAAGCGTGCAAATGGCTATTCATAAAATTCAGTCGGCAATTTTGTTGGACTTCCGGAAAATCTTAATCAGACAAAAACATGTTAATCAGCCAGGTTATTCGGAAGAAATAGGAATTAATGTTTAATCTGTGAATTCAGAGATTATTGTTTTGTTTGGATAAAGCTGAATAATGGGTGAATACATCACTGAAATTAATTTGGTTTAACGTCAATAGGAGGATATACATTTTTCTTGAGTAAATGACATTAGCGGTGTAATTGATTGTTAGAAGGTGTGAATGTTCACGAGCGCGATGGGCTTCCAACACTAAGTAGAATATCTTGTGCATAAGGAAACGGAACTGTTTGTCATAATACATGGTGTCACGTGTTCTCACAGTATATTACTGATCGTCAGAACTGTCCATATACCGTTACTGTAATGTCAGATTTTACCATAAATAGCACAATCCTGAAGGTTTTAAAAGCCAGGGATTGCCTAATGCAATTCAGTAGTGTGGAGTAGACGACGTTAATTGTTTTTCTTTCCGTAAACGTTTTTTGTTGCTCTCAACTGTATGGAAGACATTGCTCCTCCTTAATCTGGACACTGATGAAGCCTAATGTAACAAGGTTTGATGAAAAGATCTAAGCAGGATGTGACCGCATAAGTCCTACTTTCGACTGCATTTATTGAAACACTCGAATCCTACATTTGTTTAATATATTCGGCGTTTCTCCCACAACTGAAACTAACTTCACACTTTCTAGCTTACAGAATTCTTGATTCAACTGACTTCAACATGATTCCTCATTTAGCGAATATCTTTAAGTGCCAATCGATAAAAAGTTATCATAACAATCTGACAAAATACCAAAGAAATAAAAACAAAACTTATGACCAAGTTTTACACAAGAGTTAAAAACAAACGAGTAGTTTCACAGAAATATAACGACCCCCCCAAAAGCAATAATCTGCAATGTTTTATGGATTTCATTGAGCAAAAATGATTTTAAGATATAATTTGAGTTTAAACTTTTGTGAATAATGATAAATCTATCTTATCATGATAACCAAAATGTAACCAAAATATAACATTACATTCAAACGAGAGTAAATTTAAATGATGTATGAAATCATCAGAGTTGAATAAGCAAATTGCATGCGTATGAAGTTAGCAGGTTAAATCTCAGTACACTTATGCATTCATCGCTTGTTTAGACTCAATAAAACTGAAGTAATAATTTGTTTCTTTTTTCATTGTCTCTGAATAAAGAGAAATAATTTTAATCCTGTTTCTACTATTAAGCTTTTAATGTTTAAATTTTGTTTTAATGTATTTATGCTTCATCAAATAAACAAGAATTACTTAAGGTGCATTCAACCATCTTCACGAGCATTATGGTATTCAAGCTAATTAACTCTTGCATTCGAAATCCAAAAGAAAATTATCACGGATACATAAAGTGTATTAACTGTTGGATTTCATTCAAATGTTCACGATATTCAAGCTTCAGGGAACAAGTGAACTCGTTCAAATAGATTTATGTTAACAGTATGGCTGGTCAGGCAACGTGTGAGGTTTTGACCAGCTTCTTAATGGCCTGCCTATTCAGGATGCTTGAGTACTGTTCGTTAAATTTAAGAGTGGTTCACTTAAACAAGTGGCATCAGTTTAATCTAGGCGTATACGGTTAAGTGATACAAAACAGAGAAAATTCGTAAATGTTATTCACTGGAACAATTATATGTAAAAGTGAAAATATTCCTTAACGTTCTGACAATTTTTCCGCCTTACTTAAAGAATAGGTCACAATAATTTCCCAACGTGTCACAATATTTTAATTTTAACGAAAAATTTAAAACGTCATTTCGCTACACTTTAGTTATGAACAGTTTATAGTAACAGACATCTGGGTGAACGCCGAAATCTATGGAACGTATTTTCTATCAGTGTCCGGTGCTTATAACAGCAAATCCACGATACGCGTAATGTCTGATTCAAATGACTGACAGCAAGACAGCCTGCCTATTTATATATCTGTACTGATGAAAATTCCTTAACAGACAGTGTACATTACAGTGAAACCTGTTCGTAGGATATAATCAGATAAGAAAATTAGGGCCTCGCATTAAACATGCGTGAAATTATGTAATGTAAACAAGGTGTCTATATGAAGTGTCTATCACTGTAGATTGTTTTGCATTTAATAGAAGCTGGTTCCATCAGTGCAGTCTTTTTAACTGTGTTGCTTATAGAATGACAAAACAAAGCAAATATTTTATCCTTAAGGATCTGACAAACTGTGGCACATTACAATGTCATTTCTATTCATTAAAACAGCCAAATGAATTTTCACAGATTAGTTTTCTGGAACAAAATGCATTATACAAATTATAAATTAAACATAATGAGATACAAAACGATTGTTAACAACTTCTCAGGCAGCATAAGTTAAACGGCTGGTTAACCAACATTGTGATGCAATGAACCAGCTTGTGCTGCTCAGTAATGCATAGTTTGACTTGCTATACGTTGAACTGGAGGACAATATGAGGCACAGCTTCACCAAAAAATGGCTGGGAAATGTTTGCTCGAAATCTATCGCTAGTATACTGGTTTGACAGTGATTCAAATATATTGATTTGCAACTGTTTCTACCTGCAATCTAGTCCACTGAATCGTTGTAAATGGAGGGCTGTCGCAATTAAAATATGTTGGAACAGCGGAACGGTGGTGAACATACAGTTTATGCAGAAATGTTGATCTACCTCCGTTTTGAAAGTGACGTCTAACCTATAGGTGAAATTACGTTTACGAATGCTCCCAAGGTTATCTTTAGTCAGCAGGTGCCTGTAAAATTGCTGTAACAGCTCGTTCAAATAACGGTGGACTTTGCACACAACAAGGAAATTTAAACTATCAAGAGTAAAAATCATAAGAAGAGACCGGTGGGCTTCTGATATAAGCGAATAAAATACAACAAACTGCAGCATCTGCATTTATGACAAACAAATTTGCTGTGCACCTCAATCAACAATTAGGTTGGCGGTTCTGTCGCTTGCATAATTAGGAACTTCAGTCTGCAACAGAGTTGTGAACGGAATTCAGTTCATTTTGCGATTTTAATCATTGTACCCAGTTCCGAGGGTCAGAACTCTCTTAGAGGTTGGCATGTATTTCCCTCAAGTGAGAGCGCGTTTTCATTTCCGACATAATTTAGGAAAGCGGCTCGCATGAAGATAACCTAAAAACAGCCACACAATCGGCGAATCTCAACTTAGATTAATGTAGACGTTCAGTGAATCATTGAACAAGTAGCTGACCTCATTTTTGTGTCTGGTTGAACCAACACTCGCGTTTCGTGCTGGTTGCGTTGGGTTGCAGTTTAGTGATCGGTCACCAAACCGTAGTCAAGCTGTTTATTATTTCACACTAGAAGGTTGTCTTTGGACTTGAACCAACAGAGTTAACTGCTAGAACTGTTTGATCACTGCACCTCATTAGTATTGTTGAACGTGACAACGACTTAACGCTTGTAATGTGGGTGGCTACCCAAAATATCACTTGCAGATATGCAGCCAAAATACGTCCGACTGGGTTGTATGGGACTTGCTTGTCTACTGCTGGAAGGTCCCTAAGCTGAAAGAAAGGTTTCAACTTGTGTGTGGAAAGAGACAAAGTGCGTTTAGGAGTTTTTGAATCAAATATACACAGAGAGCTACATTGCAAAAAGGACACCAAACCCGTTACTTGAATAAAGTTAGGAAATTAAATCTTTCAATTAAGTTGAAGATTGATGTTACCTAATCATGAGATTTGAACACTCAACCACTTTCGCTTGTAAGTAATGATCAGGTTATCCAGTCGCCTCGAGGGGAGACACAGTTACTGTCTGTTAACTCCAATCGATGACCCCTCGACTAGGACTTCTTCGACATGTCGAACTCTCCGATTTCATTAAACCTGCTAGGCGGTATTCTAGGTTACTGAAGAGTGGTAGGGGATCTGGTTAACTTCAAGTTGAACATCACCCACGAGTTTATGGAAGTGCGACAACTGCGATTAATTGTCGGTGATGTTCAACTTGAAATTAACGAAATCTATTACTCATCAGTCACCTAATCAGCTGATTCAGACGGACTATAGTCATTTTGTTGACAAGAAAATAGTGTATCACGTTTTAAAAAAACAGTACTTGCCATGTCGTCATAAAGTGGCCACAACTGTTTCATCTTCGTTGCAGCCAAACATGAAATACAAAGTGGAAGTTTGGAATAAACATAGGTTGTACTTAATATATTCCCTTTGAGCTCGTCCTCTCTAATAATCTTGAGGATATAAATTCAAGGCACTGTATTGTACATTTGGTGATTATTAAACTAACTTCCCTCCGAAAACTGGTGCTTTTGTCGCTGTTATAAATGATAGGTCAGCCGGGTGGCAAATGCTCCCATCAACTGTGAATATCACTCCCTGCAAGTCCGGAGCACGATGGTGCGGTACATGTTATACTGAGCAATGTGCTTGCTTGAGTTAATTATTTTTGCCTGTTCAAACCGTACTTAATTTTGTGATGAGTGGTCTAGTATGAGACAGATCATGTGAGAACTCGTCAATGATCCTCATAATTTATAAAATTTATACTGGATACAAATTAGCTGCAGAGGTTTATCTGCAAAACAGGGAAGTACAATAGACAGCAGCAAAGTTTCCAAGTTATATTTTTCTACGGAAAATGCTGATATGACAAACAATTTGCAGCATAACTTCCTGTCCGGTATGTAGAAGAACCTTGCATTAGTTAAAATATAGAATAAGCTGGTTTTATGAAATGCGCTTTAGGAAATTTATCAAGAAGATTATTTCACACCGAGTTTTGATTGTAAAAATGTGCTGAAACAAGACAGCCTGTCGCCACATTCATCGGTTAGTTCAAACTTTTGCAACACCTGTAAATGATTGGCATCTCTCATCTCTATCACGTATGTATAGCTGTTAATCTGGTTTCATTGTGCTTGATGTTTTGTTACAGACACCAAACGTTAGTCTAAAATGTCTGATCAAAAAATTTAGAATACATTTAGACCGTTTTGAGGACAAGCGTATCCAACTGAGAGATAATAAAAGATGCAATTAAAATAATCTGAACCATCTACAGGATGAAAGTCTCTGCACAGTCAAGAGTGTTTAAATAACCAAATGCTATTGGCAAATATGTGTTGCCATCAAAATATATAATCGAAATTAATACCTGCAGGTCCTTCCTGACAAAAACTTCAGCTAATTGACTGTGCCATCAGCAGACCATCTGAATAAAAAGCCAATCTCATAGACTTTGCATGAAACGCATCACATGGGATGTATGAATAAAGAATGTAACAGCAGACATACATTGGTTTTTCTGAGTAATCTACAACTAAAATGTTTTGGTTGAATGTCACGTGGGTAGCTTCTACGTCTCACATGACGCTAAGCATTCAGTAGTGGATAATCTCGTTTAATTATTTAGTTGAACAAAGTCAGATTCTGTTCTTAGTAATAGCAGAGCCAGATTTGTTTAAATCCAGAAAGAGAAACCACTCTGTTGTGACTGCAGATGTTCGCCCGTCATACTGGTTATCTATGGTTGGTCAATGAGGTGATAACTCGTTCCATTCAACGCAGCCATAATCGCTTGTGATTGTCATTTAACATCAAACAAGTATTCTCTGATAGATTACATTTCAGTCCCGTACGGAAGTGACGTGATAAAAGCGAAAGGGACGTAACTTAACGTTGCAAGATTTACATAATTATCGTCATGTATGTGATTTGCACTTTTTGTTAACCATCTTTTACTGGAGTTTACATTATATAATAAATATTTTGTTTGACCGTTTCTAATGTCGTATATATTTATGTTTTTGTGTAGTTTAGAATTAGGCAAGAACCGGAAGCGGCAGCACACAAGCCTGGATGCTTATGTCTAAGAAGTGTTCTCACGCACAGACTAGGGATTACTGATGCTATGCGACCAACCCTGCCAAGTTTGTCAGTTTTCTCCTGATTTTGGCTTATCGAACGTTGTAGACTAGTTGTATTGGCTTGCTCACCGTTCAAGACTGCGGCATGCAACGTGTACAACCTATTATCTGCTAATATTTCATAGTGTCATTGCCATGGGCAAGTTTTTAAATGTGACTTTGGGAAGTCAGGGAACAAACTCGAAAACTTTTCTCCCATGAATCTCAAGCGTGTTACTGTCATGAACCTATCTAAGCGACCAATGCATCACAGGTAGTTCATCAGAGACACATTTGAAGATTAATGTTCAATTATTTAGCGGCTGAGTCAGGTCTAATTTGCCTCCGTGAAATCGTCAACCTACTAGTCTCACTAAAATAAACAACCATTTTTCTATGTTCACTATGGGTCACATGGCTTCAAAACGGAGTAGGTCATCCTGAAAATACTTTGTGTTAATCGCAGTTGTATTTTTATTCCAATTGAACGCTTTTATGAAAACAGAGTTTACGCGTTTAAATACCAGTCAAAATAGGCAGTTAAAATGATACAAAAGTTTGTATACTAATCGTATTGTATACTAAATGAAAAACAACGAGTTAGAGAACATATGCTCGAATTTAGTGTTGAAAATGAGATTGACAATTAAGGCAACGTTGGTGGTTTGGTTTTATTCGGTCGGCCACCAAAATCTACAATGAGGATCAGGATTTATGCTTATGTTTGCACCGAGCAATACGTTGTGTGCACAACCTAGACAATATGAGGCCCTGACTATTGAAAATAAGATGTTCCTGCTAGATGAGTTTCGGAAAACTGTCTCAGTTCTGTGTTCTTTCTGCTAACATACTTATGTATTTACAAGACATACTGTCACCAAATTTGATGAAGTGTATATGTTGCCATGACTGTTACTTTTTCCCAAATGTTATACATTACATTCAGACTGAACCTTGTATGTAAACGCTAAATAATGTGACAAATTAATCCTTCTTTTACTCGTTGAAGTTACAACAAATCCACACAGTTCCCCGTGTGATTGTTCTGAAACAGTTGGACATATAACCGGTTCTTGTCGAGGATGTGCTTTCAGATCCGACCGCGGAAATGGAGTTGATCATTTCACCTGAAAGCAAGATCCCAGTTTCATTCACCCACGCACTCTGTGTACATTTGTCTACTTGCGCACACTTGCCCATCTCTGTGCAGTTTTACTTCCTTGGGGGTTGAACAAACCAGGTATGTATGATTCCCTTCTGTCGGCGCACGATACTAACACGGTAACATTTGTGAGGTAGGTCAGAACATCGGACGTATAGGGAGCAGAGATGGTGAGGGAACAAGTATCGCCAGTTGTAGGAGCAAAAAATGAGCATGGGTGGAGCAGTCACACAAGTGAGGAGGCTTTTGTAATTAAACTTACTCCACTCGCTAAGTATAAAAGCAAAGATGTTAGCCCAAGTCGCAGATCACCGACCTGTTTAAGAGCTAAAAAACGTAAGTTTCAAACCCTGAATGTTTCGTTTTATTTAGTGTGATTCAGAGCAAACGGTCATTCGATTAGGATACAACAATGTGTGGCAACGAATGTGTGAAAATATTTGTCACGGAAAGATTTATTTCATTTCGTTAAGAGATTGAAAAATATAAAATATACAATGCAAAGCGAATATTTGAAATCTATCAGTATTTTATCTTGTTATATAGTTTTGTAATGCACTTGTAACAAGTAGGTCTCTTATAAGTGTTCTACAATAAATTGTTGGTTTTTAATACATTATTTTGCACATAAGGTAGATCTTTCCTTGGCATTTTCGACTACGTTTTACTAAAATACTTTACCATCTGTCACTTTGAAAGAAATCTAAATCCTCGCGTTCTTAATGTCAATGAATCTTGAGCGCTTTGTCAGTTTGGGTTTCTGTACAAAAATGCAAAAGACGACGGTATATGTTAATCCGAGGATAGTTGTCTCATATTCAAATTTAGATCAACGTTTGTTGTAGACTATGACAAATAAAAGTTCATTCTGTATGGCAACAAATATTTACTGCTGGAGTACAACGTATCTGGTGGAACTTAGTTTGATTATCATTGTGCCCCCGGGTGCGTTAATTACACGTGCGCCCCTCTTTTTAATCTCCAGTAAACGACGCATTCAGATGCAAGCAGTTTAACAAGTGACCGTCTGCTATAATACTTTTTATGCTCTAACGGGTGATATCGCTGGAAGTTATTCTTTGACATTCTCCAACCTCGATTATTGGTAGCAAAATAATGCAAAACAAGTGATCAATTTGGCATCAGAATGCTATGTACATGAAGGCTTTGACCACAACAACAAATTTGTCACTGTAACCAGGGTACTGATGTGTAGTCGGGAATAAGATTAATTTTGATTTATGTATCATACAGTTTATCATAGCCTCTGCATCCAGGTAGACTAATTAGCCAGTCTGTTTCAGAATGAAGCACTTCACTGGAGATACACTGTTATCAAATCTCACTAGTAATGTATGTTCTTGTCACTACCTAGACTGGAAATCCAGTCATACTTTCAACAGACAATCTTCTTCAGCACTATGCCACTGACCTGGCACTAGGCATGATCGAATCATCACATGTGGGTTTTCAATCAATTCAGCTTCCTCATAATGACTGGAATTCTGTCTGGAGTCCCGATTCTTAATGTAGTAAAGATATCCACTATTGTGACTAGAGTTTTCTATCAAAGACAAAACATTCCGACTTCCTATCATCAAGAAAAGATTTATCTGCCTCGAGCTTCTCAGCTTACGGAAACACTGTAACCACTGCCGTCACTCAAGTCACATGGACTGCAGTGTGCCTCCGTTTGCAGTTAAATACCTAGTATCCCACCATACAAAGCAACTCGGTGAACGATGACAACGACAGTACATTCATTTGCAAGCTTGGCTGGTCTCGGTTTCAAGTTGTGTTTTCTGCTCACATTAGATTCTTTGAAGCACTTTCATTGTGTCTCAAATAAATTAAAGACTAGTTTGAAACGTACTTGAATATCATTCATTTCCCGTTTACATATTTTTCAATGGAAAAACATAATTATTTCCTTGTGAGCTCGAAGCTAGACTTACACCACTGATACAGTGGTAGAGAAATCTGAGGCTATTTGAAAATTATTCGAACACATCCTGTTGTTTCACTTTTCAGTTCCTCTCGTTTTCCTAAGGCAGAAACTCTGGACGGTTGTTCAGTTACGTTTAGCGTCACATGTTGCTCGAATTACCGGGAGAATTGTGTTCGATAAGATCCAGAAATGTGATTAGTCATTTTTGTCGCACACTTTGGACATTAAAGAGGGAGTATTCTTTTGGTTCTAAAAGAATGAGCCATCAGTTATTTTGATGGCACACCTTCATTTGCAGAAGGATAAAAACGAGTGAGCTGCTCTAAAAAAATTGCTGCGAATTTCGGGAAGTGTATTCTAGAATGATATTCAATAAACACTGTAGGTACGCTGTTACAAGTAACTGAAACGGCAGAAAAGTTTAACTTCATAATATATATATATACATAAGTCCATGGCCCATTGTTCAAGTTGACCACCACTCTATCATTCTTATGATATTTTTATAGAATTGGAACGCGCGCGCTTAGAGATTTCAGTAGGTTTTGCAGGTTTATTAATATCAGACAAATTTTGTCACGCCAAATTTCCGGTTAAATTGTTAACCACCCCAATGCAACAAGAAGCCACAATTAATCGGATGGATGATAAAAACTAACAACTGAACGACACCCGGGAAAGATTAATTTTGGGGTGGTTTTAAATTTACTAGTAAATGTCTGCAAGTAGAAGAAGCGAGGTTTGTTGGAGTTACCTTATTAATCTCAGCAGACACAACTGTAAGTTGTTTTGGTCTATCTTGTACTTGAAGCCTGCGGCATATCAAAATCTTGCGTTCATTACCTACTGAGCTTGTTCACATATTTGAAGTCTACCAACTGTTCACCAAGTCATGCAGGTTATTTTTTTTCCTACGTTCGAAGCAAAAATAATCGACGTTATTCACAGTTAATTAGTAATTGCTATGCACAAGGCGAACTGGAACTAACGGACAAATCCTGTTTCATTCGAGGGCAAATATCCTGCCCCTGCTTTGACATCATGTTTTCAGTGGCACCTTTAGTCCATCTAAGATGATGGGCAATTCGGTCGGTTCCTTGTAACATCACGCGACCAGTTTTATACACATTTAAACAGTTACCAATGCGCTGACTTTTATGGCATTCTCTCCACATTGTGTTTTCTCCTAGCAATTACATTTCGTTGCGTCCCGAGGGTAGTTTGTAAAGCTGAGCAACTATAAGCTGTCATTATCACCCTCGCTTGTCTGCTAATACCTTTCATTATGTATGATGAATTATCTACTGGAATAAAATAAACACATGTTTTATTTACTGGACGATTAATGTTTCGGTGTAATTAAGGGTCCATCTGGAAGAATCAAATTTTATATGCATTAACGTTCTTGATTGGCTTTTTTATTGCGCAGAGTGATCCTTAATTTGTATACTAAAAAATAGCAACTACTTTCTTGACAAATGATCCAAATTTAGCAAGCGGCCAACATGACATAACAATCCACAATTTGTTTCCGCAAAATAAACGATGTTACTAACCACAGGTTTGTTTCCAAAAATGTCTGTTCACTTATAGCGAGATCCTTCAAGAGGCAGAATAATGCACCTCTTTTCCTGAGCATTTGGTAGTTTGATGGACGCTCATTAATACTGCACTGAATGACCTGAAAGGGAGACTACTAACCTATCATCACTCAAAATGTTAGTGACTAACATCTTAAGTATTCCAGTGGCGAAAATGATCACATTTTTGCCTTTAATGCCCATATATATCGTTTCGAACCTGATGCAAGTTTGTTTTTAACACGCTTTTGTCTTTTAGCGTTATGAATCGAGTTTTCCTGTTCGCTGTGTTGACCTTATGTCTCACCATCAGTGTCTCTTCGGGTGCTCGCTTGTATGAACAAAATGACGAAAAACGTGGTGCTTATCTTGATCTCCCCTGGGGAAAGCGTTCAATCCCCGGCGAATACGTCCGGTTCTTTGACAAATCAAGAGACGAAGAATTCCATCCACATGGCGACTATTACAAACGAATGGCTTATCATGATTTACCTTGGGGACGACGATAAACCGCGTGAATTTAGAGTTATCAATCTGTAATTATGTTCCCATCACATGCATTGATATCTCTGAACAGTATGCAGTTTGTCTGCTAAGCAAAATGCTGAATAATACATTTCAGTATTGATTACATTGACTCTAGTATTTTCAAGTGGGTCGAATACGCTATCAGTACGGATCTATAGATTTTCATTCTTGTGAGTATGAAATACGCAAAGGTTGTCTTTAAACAGGTAAATAAGTAGAAACACTGTTCGGTGTATTGTGAGTAAACAAACCACAAACAATAAACTTACCCGTTCCGAAGACAATGCAGTGAGTATTTGAAGGACTGCAGACATAAAATTAACAAAATACCCATAGAACTAAGCAAAATAGGTAAACAAGTCTTTCAACCAAGTAATAAATCAACGAAATAACAAAATGTTAATTTGGAGGTAAATATTCAAGTTGAAATAGGTTGATTAACTTATTGTCACTTGAATTCCTATCAGGCCATCCCAGCTGTAATGGACCCATAAAGATATGTCAAGTAAAACGTATAAAATAGCTACATTTGAACATCAAGAAAGTAATCAGTTTCATCCAGTCCATCAGTCCTGTTGTTATGACATTCTATGAATGCTAGCTTGTTAAAGATGAGATGAATGTTAATAGGTTCGCCTTTACTATGAAAAATGCAAGAAAGCTTGAACGAGTTTCATGGAATAACACAAGAAATGATCGGCCATTTAAGTCATCGCTGAACTTTTATGTTGGATGAAGTTTAAATAATCTAGAATGCTCGACGACCGCATTGGACCTGGTTACCAGTTCCGGATTACACCCCTAAATTCTGTTCTATGCTGTTTCCTTAACTGTTTATTCAACTAAATCATTGTGCTTCCAGTATAATTTGCAGTAGAGCAAACTGAGAAAGGATACTCAATCACATTTTGAGTACCTTAGTTTTCACGACATACTGCGCGTGCACGTGAACTACGATTGCAATGTAGTACTCAGAAACCTTCGTTTTACAGCATACGATTAAAAATGACTTTGAGTCATCTTCCAAATTTAGATCGACCAGTAGTGATTTATTACACACTTGAATAAACTTTGGGCATTTTGATCATGTTATCGCGTTCATATCACTGCTCCTTCGTGACATCTATTTTGCTTTGCAACGACAGGGATGCAAGCAATCATCTGTTCGCTGGTGTTCTCCGTTAATTTTTCCCTTTGTCCCGTTGAAGTGGTCGATAGGATCCCATAACCATTTCACGGCAATTATTCGTTGAAGGCGGTAGACTTTCTAGTTCAAACCAGTTTCCTGTAGACAGTATATAAAAGTCATAAGACTGTCTGATTAGATTGAAGTAAAAGTAGTAAAAGATGATTTAGGTTACTTCAAAATTGAACACCACTCACATTTGATAGCAGTCTTTGCATTCAGATAAGTCTTTCGGCTAGTCCACTTCAAAAGAAAGCACTAGACTAGAGTTTCGCTCTCATTATAATCAATAAGCAGTAGATATCCCTGTCCAGATCGGAGTTTGTACTGTGACCCTGATGTTTGTAAGGCTAGCTTGTTATACATAACACCAGCATCCTCACGATAAGTTTGATCGAATAATCAAATCCAAACGCTCAACCGCAACCTTGTATGAATAGTGTTCAACATGCTCTATTATTTCAGAAGGATAATGAACAGAATCCCTCTGTTCTATCCAGTCGATAACCGCGTAATCAGGATTTCTCATTTAGCCTGAAATTACTGTCTTCATTGAGCCAACTGAGCATGGTTTGAATCGGTTGTGAATATTGGGAGATTTAGGTTATTTTAAAACTGGACACTTCTCACACTTGATAGAACAGAGTCGAAAGGTATACCTTCATGTGAGTGGTGTTCATTTTCATAAATAAAAGTAGTGAAACGGACTCCTCATTCGTTCTTTGACACAAAGTGCCGGAAGTAGTTGTTTCTACTGCGACTCAGTCTCAAACCTCACACAGTACGTATAAATATTCGGGACCGATGCTTCCACCTTCTAGTCCTCTTTCGGTTGTAGACTGTCCAGTGGATCTCAAACCGTTCCATTTGTGCCACACCACCAATCGGCGACGTTGTGCAATATGAATCCTTGTCAGGGTTAACTTGCAAAAATTTACTACAATTGCCTCAATTATGAAGGTCAAATAATCCACGAGAACAACCTGATAGATGATACGGTTTCATATAATTCTCAGATGCGCACGTGGTGATCTCCTAACGACTACTGCATACTACGGGTGAATAAATATGCAGATGTCTAAATTTGCTTACTCATTTACTATAGATTCAATAATGCTTCTAGTGACCAGTTCCAACTGAACATTTCACATTCGACACTGTTTCCTGTCAGAGCTAATTAGTATAATGTGGCTGTGCAAGTAGCCTTTAATTTGCCTGAGCATTCTGAGGAGAAGAATTAACAGTAGCTTTTTCAAAAACGGGACTGATATTGTCCATCTTACTAACACATATGAAAGAGACATTTCGAGGTGACATCAGTTACGTGTTTAAACTCAGTTCCTTAAGTACGGTGCACCCGATAATCACAGACGAATAACATAATTTGCCGAAATCAGCTGGTTAGTCCCGCGACAATCAACTGTTCCGCGGAATAGCATTATGAATGAGCGAGGCAGGTGGATGTTACGTGGTCAGTGCGGCCTTTCAGAATACACGAACAGACTTGTTCGTGTTATGTAGCACCAAGTTGAGCAAATCTGCTGGCTGTGCATGTTAAGTTGATATGCCAAGCAGTCGTTTAGGACAAGTTTGTTGCCCTCTGTTGTGTGTATATGCTGGTCGTGCTTCAATGGCATGTTTATCCATACTGCCGATTGTTCAGGCTTCGTTGCGATCCACATAGTTAACCAGTTACGCAACTTCTTGTAAGCTGAACTACATACAAAAGAGATAATGCCATGAGGCAGTGAATATTTTTGTTGTATGTTCTAATGTGATTACGTGTATAAATATCCGTGAGCTTGTCCACGTGTTACTCGGTCCAAATCTAACGGTCACTACAATATCGAACGGAAATGTGCTTGAAGGATGATCTGTCAGAGGAAAGGTAGATATCAAACCAAAACTGTATAGCACCTCTTGGCAATCATATGTCGTTTGTAAACGTAATTGTAACCTGTTGCAACAAAAGATGTTGCCACAGGGATTAACTCGACTATTACTTCCCGCAATCATGTACATCTGCACAACAGAAGTAAGCAGAAATGTATGCAAACTAGAAAGCCATTGTTGATTACCTACATTGTGACTGAGAGACATTTGAAAATAGCTCTAGTAGTAACAATCAGTAGTGAATAGCTAATCAAAACCTTCAGTCACACTACACACATCATTAGATGAACTACCAATGCAACAGATGTAGCTGTGGAAAAATTTCTGACACGTTTAGTGTATCTGAAGCTCTGAAACCATTTACGGATTTTACTCACTGTCACATTTCATAATCATATCCTGGTAGGATCACCTGTTGATCGCTTTTAACTAGTAGTAGTTGTGATGAAAATTGCTCAATACGGTTGAAGTCCAGGGGCCATATAAAGCCTGGAGTCTAACCAAAGCAGTTGGTGCACTTGTCCTGTTCAACAATTTCAAAGTAGGTGCAGTGGAGTCTACCTTCGTAATTACTTGTCATCTGATGATTACGTTGGCGGAATATTCGTGTTTCAGTCGGTGATTGTACGACCAGAAATTTTAAATCAATTTGAAGCATTTCACATCCTCTGATGTCAAATAAGTAGTAGTCATCGTGATAAGTATCTACTTACTCCAGTAGGCCAAATGTGTGACTATTATTATCCACCGCGCAATGAAATGGGAATAGTTTGCTGTTTTTGGAGGACCATAGTGTGAGTTTATTTCATACACCTTGCTCTAACCCTGATGATTCACGTTTCAGACGGTTGGGTGTAATTTTCAACTATCTGCACTCATATTGTCGTTGTACAAAGTTCAAAACACCTTTGAGGTTGTTCTCCTAATGCACTTTTTTATATCTGCAAGCTTGTTTGTTATCCACCTCAAAGTCTGCGAATCAGTATTTGTAATTGTTTAATTCCTGGGGTGGGGTCATATCGCCGATTGAAATCCCCGACTACGCTGGTGAACAGCTTTGCCATGAAGGATTGCTACGGTGAGCCTGTAAAAAAAAGTTTATTTCTGCATTACACTAGACGCTTATCATTACAAGATGTTGCTTTGTGGTTTTAGTTACTTTCATTTTTGTTTAAATGATCTATTCACACCCTAGTATTATGCAAGGATACCGCCAAAATAAGACTGCCAACTTTTTACTGAATATCAACTCACAGTTATCCCACTCTGTCGTAAACCCGTCTCACGGAGGTTATGGGACGCACGTTCTAGGCAGCTTAACTGGCCATGCTGTTCACCCACACCCGAATGCCAACACCACCGTTGAAAACACCGCTACCGCTCAACGCCAAATCTTACATCGTCTACGAATTCTCGTATGAGTGCCGGACCACTTACATAGGCAGAACGATGCGGCAGTTACGTAATCGGGTCAACGAACACATTCCAGTTTTGGTTCGCAGAACGCTCATGGACACCACAATGCCGGACTCAAGTCAGAATGTGATTAGTCACAAGGAACCAGCGTCATCGATCGCCTGTCACCTGCTGACTTGTTGACCTCGATCGAACCTGGTGAAGGCGTTTCGCATACGTTACGCAACAAAAATCGAAGGCTTCTCCGGTTCGCGAAGGAGGTGGAAATTAGGAAATGGAAGCCACCTGTCTGCATACTGAAAAACTTGTTCGTCAGTAGGTGATGGCCCTGGCAACATGTGGATGGATGTGTGTGTGTGTTTATGTGGTTGCTGATTTTGATGTTAAGCTTCACAGTGCCCATTGAACTTTGCTATATAAACTCACAGTCTGCAGTATGTACTTGATGAGATGCAGCAAAATGTACACGAGAGATACATTGTGCAAAAATCTGCCTATGACTTCTCTCTTCAACTTCTAACAGTCAAATTTTCGAATACTGACCAGTATTACTGGTTATAAGCATTGTTACAAACGTAATACCGGAGATAATTTAAAAGAAATTTCACATGAATAAAGATGTGTTTACATCAGTAGGATGACAAATATTTACACAACTGAGGTCAAACAAAACATTTGAAAAAAAAAATACCCGTTTTCAGCAAAATACGCAAGTAAAAGCTGAGATGTTGTGCATTTTATTTTCCCGTAATCAAAATTCAATGCATCACCCACGCCAAGTTTCCTGATTATTGGTCTGTGTTATATTTTAAAGACTGGCTGTACAAATTTTGAAAATACGGATTAAGTTAGACTGTAATATGGTTCATTGCTATAGTAATCCGCTGAATATTTTCTAAACCTAAACCGGTTAGACAATTATAATTGACCTTTATACTAGTGAACATGTACTACCACCCAAAAGTTGCCATGGAAATTCATTGTAGATAGCTGACCTCAGTAAATAGCAATAGAATGTTTTTCATTAGCAACTCACATATCCAGTGATGGCAACCAAATGACATGTTGGGTAATTGTCAGACTGGCTATGCTGGCGATTGTTCACAGGCTGCCAGTTTGTCCCTCTAACCGTATATCAATATTCTTTTAGATGAAATTAATTAATTAATTATTTTGAAAACAGTTTTATTGAATTTGGAAGTATTTTGACACCACAATTTGAAGGGATTATGGTTTTACTTCATTTATCGAGACGGATAAATTCATCGACACGTTTCTCATGGCTTCACAAAAAAGTTAGCGTTAGGCTTGGCAAATTGTGAGATTACATAAAAGAAATGTTGAGCAATCGGTAGCTAAGAGGATACAATCGTTTTGTAAACATGGCTTCATGTAACAATCGAGTATGATACTTACTATTCGGAACACTGTATCATTGACGATAAAGCAAATCAAACAAACATTTGTTAGATGTATTTACAATACACGGAAAGAAGTCTAAATAAGGCAGACGAGCATAATTCACGGAACACGTAATCAGTATATTTCTGGCCAGCAGACAAGTACATGGTTCGAATGTGAACTTACCAGATTGGACATTGTGCACGACTAATATACTTAAGTACGTGATACAAATAATTTACGCGTCAACTTAAAAATTTATTCGAAAGCAGTGCAGTCGGCCGAGCTATGCAGAAAAAGAAACGGGAATGTTTATCAACGTGTGAGGTGACTGACATTTCAATCCAATTAACGTAAGATTCAGTTACAAGTAACAGCCCAATACTTTCAAATATATTGCAGTACTCCTGTTCCTTTATTAAGAAGCAAACTACCAGCCGAATAGTTATGTTTTTCCCCAAAAACGAGTTTAAAACGTTTACTTTCTGAGTCTCAAGCTGAAAAAGATATAGGCTTAAAGTTGAGTCTCAAACTAACGTGGTCTTTTCCTGCTAAAAATCTCCGCAACAACAATTTGTGTTTCCCGTCTGAAGTAAAATTCAAACTTTCTGTAATGCTATCCTTTGTTTTATTAGTGTATCCTCATACCCTCATGGAATATACTGTCCTCTGATCATTTGCCGTGAACCTTGAACAAAACTTTTGGTTTATTCTCCATTCACTGAGGACAAGTCTAACTGAAAAGACCCTCCTCGCTGCAGCCTGACTGAATCTATCTATCTACATTATAAAGTATGCGAGTCGCATGGTCCAAAACTTTAGTTCAGTTCCAATCATCCTACTCATCCCGATCTCTCCAAATAAATATCCACATCCTTAAATAGATGCTAGTTCGAATCTTGTACACACGGTTCCACTTTTGTCTCTTACTAAGCGCCTTCTTAGTGATCAACACAATTCCGCAACTCAATACATTTAGTAGACCTGTCCGCTCAAGAATGCTGAACACCAACCCCCAAAGTTCATAACGTAAGGTTTTTACTTCAGTCATTACAAACGTATTGTACCGGACCAAGAAGGGTGATAAACATTCGTCCCATGGAGCCATCCGTCCTTATTTCCGTTTACAGTAACAAAATTTATCAAAATGGTCTAAGAGAAAACAGTCTGAAACAAAAGAATATAATATTGTGAACTTTCGCTGATCAAAATACATCTAAACGACCTAATAATTTGGTCTCAAATTGTAACGCTTCCTCGGGTATTTTAACCCTGAATGTTTGTCGCTTGCTCAGATTACAGACGTTTACGACCCGGGCTTAAAAAATTGATCTACATTATGCTTTGATTTCCAAAACAAAAATGCTCCAACATGTTTTAAGATCAACATCAATCAAAAGCGATTGCTGTCTCCATATTTTCACAGATGCTTCAGCCAGCTCTTTCAAAAATAGGCATCATATCACAGTTTTACACGTCCCAACCTGTTGGGGCTAGAATTTCACACAACTATCTTTGCAGCGACGCCACTAAACTAGCATTAGGCACCATTGCCTTATCACAATCGCCACTGAGTAAGGCTCAGATCGTTTGTTTTGTTGACTCTAATTGATTACCTCAAGATTGACTTCTCTACTAGTAAAAGATCACATAACTCACCAGATTTAGTGAGCAATACACCTTTTATTAATTTCCAATGACGTATTATGTACAACGACCAAAGTCCTTCAGTAATCAACACATTTCTTTGTCGTTGACGGCGTATTGAAGTTAAAAACTAAGAAGTAAAGACTGACGGTAATAGTGTGATGCCAATTGCCAACCGCGTCCGGTGCGTTACACGATCTAACATTTAAGGTGGAATACGAAACAATTCCGATCCAGAATACAACGTACATTTTCGTAAGTTGAATTGAAAACACCATCAAACATTTTTGACTACTTAACGATTAAGGACCTTGAACCAATGCACAAATAGCGTTAGAGATTCAAAAAGTGTAATAGATAACATCAATATCACGGAATGTTTCAAATGTCACTCTAATCTTTGCAAACCCTTACAGTTTACACAGTGATTTTTGCGAGAACACTTTTTCCAAAGTTCCTGGAAAAGGTGAGATAAATGACTCATAATTCCACATCACACCGCCAGTATATTCTTCATTTAAGGTCTACGCACGCGTTTGGGCAAAACCTTGAACAGAATCAATTACTATCGATCAGTTGGTCCGTACCAGACTTGAACGTCGTCTCGGACACTGTGTGAATATTCACATACTTAGACAGGCGTAAATATTCCAATATTATCTGTGAGGTTGCTGACTTCCCGGTAGGGATAGTCGGCGTGTTGCACATCGAACACTATCTATTCATACTTTAGACGTTTCTCTCTAATGATTACGCTGCCTTCAAGCCTAAAAGTCCACAGGTGGCTATCATTCGTAACGTGGCAGGTGGATGAACAAACGTTGATATAACCACATTAGGTTAATTATGAAGGTAATTACATAGGAACTCAAGAAGGAGCGTTTTAGAGATTGTAGCGACACTCTTTTAATGCAAACGGACCAAAAGCAGATCCGTACACAATCTGGCCAACTGTTAGAAATGAGTTTTTCTATTTGATCCAAAACGTAATAAATTCCAATGTGAAGAATACAACACAAAGAAAACTGACACAAACAATCGCAACATAATGGATGATTGTAATGTTTCGACAGATCGATAGAGCACTATGTTGTAGTCGGTTGTAGTTTCAACCAAAAACGCTCCAATTTCACACCACATTCTTCAATCAGATATCTGTCGTTCTCACGATAAGCTGATCATTCAGTTAGGTCAGTGATATGCGAATAGGTTTATGGTGAAATCAGTTAAGAGAATATTAAATGGCACTCACCGGAGATCACAGATGATCGATCGCGAAACTCTATTTCATATATGTAACCCTACAGCAATGCTAAAGGAGGGCATCACATCTCAGTTCCGAGCAACTTGATCAGTTTTAACTGATGACCACCAATTGCTTCCTTACGAGTAGCTCTGTTCGTGTGTGGTCCGTACGAATTTGATATTGGAATAAACCTTGTTCGCTTATTTTCTTCGCGTCGAAAAACATATGGTAATATGTACTGCTGATATTCACCAACTGCAACTTATGCATGAGCTCACTGCTGTTTTCCTCCCCATCTAGATTTAATGATGAGAGTTAGAAAAAAACTATTATTAGCCGTTCTTCAATGAATCATTTTACATTTCAAAACATTTCAATTGGTATCAACCAGGGAAATTACAGCTTGTACCTTTTCAAAATGTGCTAGCTGAAAATGATTGCATAGCAAGCTGAACAGACAAGTTACTGCATCAATGGGCAAAATGTAGTGAAACAAGTCCAACGTTCCCAACTTATTGAGGCCAACTGGGGTTTACATAGATACTGATTTCAGATTTAAATCAGTTGATGTGCACGGTGTCCGAGAATAAAACGGGCCTTAATTTTTACACACTCAGCAAAAGATTGGCAAATTCCCGTTAGTAGATAGATAGAAATGGCAAGTCACATTTAGCTACATTGTTGGCATGCCTGTCTCAATGAAGTTGAACCGCAGAACAACGTGTTTGCCTTTTCATACCAAAGTACACTCATGAGGGTTTTTCTGTCTAGCTCTAACTACGTATGATATTGCAGATGACATCATTTTCGCGAACCCAACTTGTCGTGACATGCGAAAATTTATCAACAAGTCCAAGATCAAGATTGCCTACAGACAACAACGTTATGATTGCCTGAATCTCTAGCTAAACTTCTCTTCCCATTTACGCAGTTATTAGAATTGCATCTGTGTGTAATTCTGCCTAACCATTACTGAATGCTCCCAGCCGGTAAACATACATGAAAGTGATTGCTTTTTATTGTTGACAAATGTCAATTTACTTTTTGTATGCTCTGAATGAGCTCTTACACATCACGTCGTACGACATTGTTGCATGGATTTCATTTCGTCATATCATCAAGCTATCATGCTACCGGACGATTCAGCGTGTACTAAACTTTTTCGAAGCATGTCACGTCATTCTGTTACAAAAGCCAATAATTTGTTTGCATGCGGTCAATCGGAATAAAAAATAGTAGTCAGTTTTCGAGTTCTACGCGTTCACAACCGGGTTTTTCAAACGGCTTCAATATTTTAAGTATTCTCGTCTCTGAATTAAATTATCTAGTTTTGTCCCGTCCATTACATATATATAAAATATCTTTTATTGAGTGAACTGTTTGGTTTCTTCGAACATCGCATTAGATTTGCAGTTGTAAACAACCTTATCTGATCTACTAAGAATCACGCTGCTACGGTTTCCGTAAATCTAACGCATCGTTCGTCAAACGCATTGACTTTTTCAGAAGAGGTTGAGAGTTTCCGGCAAAACATCGTGCGTCAAAATGAACGAATGTTCATTCGTATCCACAACGGTCGATCATTATCTCATGGATCGTGTTCAACTGTGTCATTGACATTGGCCTTCCAAACTTGGCATTGCATCGACTTTTCAGAAGCTTTACATCAACACGTGATTAATCTTAATGTTATTACTGCTACGGTATTAACTGGCAAACCAAGGTACGCCCAACATTTGGTCTAAGGTGTTAAATGCCGAGTGATTCTTACATGGGTTGAACATAAGCTTCAAGTGCACACCACCTGTCATCATTCTATCTGTATTCTCATGAGTTATTAAAATGTTGGGTGTGAACAAAGTGAACTAAAAGACAGATGTCCGGCAATAACCCGCCGGTACACATGAAACTGAACGCAAACCTGTCAGTAAAAATATGCTCCATCTTTCATTAATTTTCTGCTCGACAAAATACTGTTTTCAATTAAAGATAGTAGTCAAAAAAACCTGTTGAACAACAGTATTTTGCATGGACTTTTGAAATAAAACTCAACGATGTGGACTGATTTACTGTACGGTCTTTAAACTTGGCACCAGAAGGCTAGACTAAGATCTATTTAGACTAGTTTAGTCCTGGGTGTATTTTCGAAAACAAACCGTGCTCTTATGGTACTCAAAATTAGAGATCTGGCATAATTATAGAGTCCTACTTGATTTCAACCCTCCCTTGTGAATGATGAGGAGAAGTAGGACTGTTGCAGTAAGCAGTTGTTATTCATGGGGCAAAACTAAGAATGTATAAGTGAACGTCAACAGTAAAGAAAACAGAGTCCGTCATCGACTAATATCAATGGTACATACAGCGTCACAAACTGTAATCTTTTTGGTTCAGTAAAGAACAGAAATTTAGTGACTAACAAGAGGCATAATACTAAAAGCGGTTTGTCCAATCTTCACGTGAAGTTCAACACAACTAATCGACGCGACCACCATGTACTTCATAGGGAGTATTAAATCGTTTCCGGCGATTTGGGGTAATTCACTTAGCAACGCGTATTCGACAATTCCAATAACGCCTTCTCAGACGGTCGGCTAAACCGGAGTATCTTCCATGTCCAAAAAACGTAAAAAACGACGATCGAAAGCATTGGAATTTATATGGTACTGTTTAGTAAAATTACAATAAAGGTACTATCTCACACTGAATGTGAATCAACCGGATAGGCAAATTATCCAGCAAAGGATTTCAAAATAGATCAACTAAGCACGTGTTCACAAACAGCCACCAGTAAACGGGGATTGAGCTCATTAAGGCAATCGTGTGCAGATGAATGTGGCAACTAGTCAAACAATACCAAGATGGAAAGTTTTAATAGATAAGCAATGATAATTATAAAATATAAGCAAACATTTTACGTGCGGTTATAGTACAAAATTTATCGCAATCGTTTCCTGTACACATTATAGATAACTAAAGGCAAATTTAGGATAGGCTTTCTACAAACAAACCAAACGTACCTCAACAGATTCATCCCCCCGTATCGTATCGAACAAAAACGACAAACATAACAAACGAACTTCAACAGATCCAGCAGTTAACGATTGTGAATCTATAATATGCCCAATTTGCTGCAAAATTGCGTGTTAGCCAATGTTTTACTGAAACTAATCGAAGTTGTTTTATGTAATTACCACTTTGCCGGAAAAGTTTTTAATTTTCATAACACCATTATTTTTTGAAAGATTTAGTTGTGCATAATTTAAATTTTTTCACATCAATAAGAACTGAAGTAAACAGGCGGATTTTCTACGACGAAGCAAACATCAACAAATGAAATCCAAGCAATCTAAGATGCCTTTCACATTTTACAATTTTATCTTTCTACACCAGTGGTAACTTTCTATATCGTGTCCATCATTACTCACATGATATGTACATCAAATCTTTCCATTAAATATAAATGTCCTTGTCGGGGCCGGAAATTGCATTTCGACCATCTTGATTGTGATATCAATGAGTTAACCACAACCCCAGTAAATTCACGCTAGAAATGATCGATCGGTCTTATCTTAGCACCCAAACACAATCTTGTGTGAATAGTGTTTATATTGTCCGATCGACTTGATAAAAAACATATTTACTGCTTTGTGAACCGTAGTCGATACCCCCGCTATCATTAACTTCTCAGTTAGGTTGCAGTCACGGACTTCATTGAATTGGTTGGGCAACACACTGTTTGCATTTGGTTTAAAGGAATTTTGAGGTGGGCTGGCCGAAAGTTATATCTGAATGCAATGAGTATGACCAAATGTGGGTGGTGGTCAGTTTGAAATAACCAAATATCTTCGAGATTCATTGAAAGCAATATAAATAGTTAAATTTATTGTAGAATTTCCGTGAGACTGTAAAATCCCGAACTTCGTGGACATGGGCGTGGGTAAATCTTTGCCTCTAATCATCCCCAACGAGTTATAGAACAAAAGTGTCCGAAATAGGATTTTAGACGGAAAAACGATTGAAAAGCCAATATCCCGTCTAATTTTACTTTTCATTCTTGACATGCCTGATTCTTCCATCAATGTAGCATGTTTTTGATTTGTTCACGCTTTCGTACAACTGAGCTTGAACATCCGCATGATGTGTCACGGGCAATATGGTTTAAAAGAACATTTGCTAGAAAATTGGTACTTCATCGTTATTTAGCCGACTACTACAGTTACGCTGACTTATAGAAACGGATTTACGACTAACGACTAGCTGCCAAAGGTGATAGCAACCCTGGCATAGTAATGACCGTTCTGATCATTGAAAAATATTAACTAGTCAATTTAATTTCTGTTTGGGAGCCGCTTCTATTGTACATTTTTCTTTATCATCAGGATTAAACCCAGGTAAAACTCATCACGAATGTTGCAGCCACAGAGCTACTGATTGAAAGTAGTATAACAGTTTACGTGTTTTGGTTCCAGGTGATCAGGCAACTTCAATACTACTCACCTGTGTTGATTGTGACTATTCGGTCGTGCCTGATGTGAAGTTTATTGCACATTTGGTTTGATATAGCTCCCGGGAAGAAATTATCTTTTCAAATTAAACATATGGTCTACATCTATTTCAGCCTTTTACTTTCACCTCAAAGATCACATATGCATTGATGCTGCAGTCATTAATTTGTTTGTTATTGGTTAGCAGAGCCAATCGGTCACACAAAAATTCCGTCAGGAATGTTACCAGTACAACGCCAGGCAATATTTATCATTGTACAACAACAAGAATCTCTAGTGCAAATCTGAAAAAAAAGATTGAATGTGTTCGACTTGTATTTTGCATTGGAACTGACCTGTCGGTAGCTGAATTTAAAAACTAGCTTCATCACTGAGCAATTATATCTTGGTAGCCTGACGGTTTTAGGTATTATTAATATAATGAAATGTTCCAAGAACGGTTCAACACTGCAGCCTCTCTAACAGAAATAAAAGTGGACAAGACGCTATTCAGACTTTCGAACTTTTGTGCCAATCAAGTCCGAATGCGGTCTGACGTGAGTTCTGTTTTATAATTCGAGACAAGCCTGTTCAAAAAAACACTGATCGAAATGTCTCTGTTTTGAACCAGGTTCAACGCGGCTGTTATTCGGCATTTGCTGAGAGATTCCGTGAGTTCGACCAGTTGTCATGGTGGTTTCAATGGTTTTCTGAAAGAATAGCTAACTTCGTTGCGCTACAAGCGTGATAACGTTAGTGCCTCATTGAAAACCCGTGTCACGACAGCTCCAAGACGCATGTTTTAAGCAGCCCATTTGGTCACACTGTTCGCCAACACCCGAATCCCATCACCACTACTATAAACGCCGATTCCTAGCAGTTCCATCATTGCTGATCTCTTATCTGAGTATCAGATCCTTCACATTGATAGAAGGGATCAGCGACTAATCAACTGGGCCAACGAACACATTTCATCTAGTTTTTGAATATTGCGTGTAGATACCATGCTGTCTCATTTTTGCCGGAATGTGACACGTCAAAAAGAGCCCGCACCATCGACCAACATCAGCCTGTATATATGTTTACTTCAACTAAACCCTACTGAAGCTTTTTGGATGCAACGCTCCACAAGAGATCACAGGGTTTTCTGGTCCACAAAAGAATCGCAACTAACAGACGGTAAGCACTCATGTGTTTAGAGAGGGACGTGATCATCATCAGAAGAGTGTCCTGGTAACAGACGTGCATTAACAGAGATCTGTTTACGTATGTTCACGTGGTTACCGATTTTGTCATTTTGAGTCACGGGTCCTACTGGACTTTTATTATTAAACCGAATAGATAACAGCACATGCCTGATGAGATACGGCAAAAAATGTCCAAGAAGCACACTGAATAACAAAACTGTTTTAGATTTCTCTGTTCAGAATTGTTACATGAAAATATGCTTTACGTATGATGTGGAGCAATCCCCAATACGATTTCATATTCGCTGGAACATGTCATTAAATTTCATCTTGGTATTTAACCTATATCGGGAAAATTCCAACACCTAATCCTTAAACAGTGAATAATATTTTAAATTCTTATATCGCAATCAACCTGGTTAACATGATTGAACAAATATAAGCAAGGAATGTGATACTTGATTCAAAACGCTATCTACTGATGTCGCAAGGTAAACGTTGTCTGTTGTGACTTTACTTGCAGTGTCTCCAAAATGGCAACTTAAAACGAATTGTCACAAATTATGATAATTTTTTGATCTAATACACTTTGGGAAGTAATAGTAATGTAAATTAATGTAAAGGTATGATTATAGTTGGAATGCTTGCTCAATTTACAACATATCAGTAAGTCTGAATGTAACGTTCGTCCAGGTACAAAAGAATCACTAAACCGTTGGGTCCGGAAACGGGACTGAATAAGTGCCTGTTTTTGTAGTTTTGCCAATTAATATCAGGTGGGGGACTTTAGAAAAAACTGAAAGTTTCGAATAAAAACTTCGAATAATGTTTGTTGAAGAGATACTGGGTGTCAAGTTCCTATATACACGGATGCTAACATATCGAGAGAAATGAACAGTAAATCAGGATGACTTCCTGCATAAGGTTAAACGTCGCTTTGAAATCTCCCTTCCGAAGTAGATCAAATCAACAGATTTTCGCTGGGGTCGGCGACGTATGTTCAGAAAACTGGATATCCAAGTATCTGAAAACAAAGTACCTCATTGAACAACACCAAAGATCTAACGCTTTGGCTTACTTTCTAGCCTAAACTGGCTTAAACTAAATCAAGACTGATGTTAAATTATATTTGTAACTTAATGAATACAGTTCATGCAACAAAAGCCCAAAATGGATGGTAACATAGTGGATTGGGTTAGACGCAAATCAGTAACCTTGATGCAAACTTAAAGTTCTATAAGCCAACAATACTTTGCAGTGAAGAAATGTAACGCCAGAAAAAGAGTTGGATAGGACAATCAAATAATTTATGAAAACATTTGGCGAAGGGTTGGATAATTCTTAAGATTCCATCATTTGAACTTCCATTTTGTGGAGTATGTCACTTACCGTCAATAAAATGATAACTATTTACAAATGTAGGGTTTTGATCTGTAACTGGACTACAACCACCGTAATGAACATTGCTGCATTTTAAGGTACAAAGCTACTGCACCATTAAACACGGCAACATGTACCTGCGGTTAAACTTAGGTTGTTCGCTTCTTAACTAACACCCTGCGATGCGTAATAAATTCATCCGGCCTAATTTTTCTGCAAAATGATTATACTTTATTAATGTTGATTTCATGTACGTTAATGTTAAATGGAAAACAAACGTCTACTTCCTAAAAAAGAAATTAGTTGTTCCCAGCTAGTTTCTGCCGAAGACAAACTCGCAAAAAATCCAACTGTTTACGGCAAAGAGTTTTATCCCCTGTATCTCAAAATGAGGTGGTTCACAGAGGAATGAATCATTTTTAAGGCTTGTGGTTAACAATTCAAAGAGTGAAAAACGACAAGTAGTTAATATCTCGGCCTGTAGATGAATTAAAATTACTAGTATCCATCAGACAAATCACCAAAAAAATAATGCACAAGGATGACTGGTTTGTAAACTTGGGGGAGAGATCACATGCTTGCGACATTCCGTGATTATCTTTATAAATATGAGGTCATACCTCACATGACTGAAAGAACAGACCGTCACATACAGTAGAGAAATGCTGGAAACAAAAAAATGCTGGTGTACAACATGCTACCGTCGACATTTAAATGACTTTTGATGACTAACTGAAACCACTGATGAAGTAGTCAACGAAAATATGCTACACAGAAAAAAAACCAATCTGGTTATCTTTATTGCTTGACTGAATTGATCTTAAAAACTGTAAAACCAGTTGACCTTTATGTGTGTGCTAATCGAATAGGGTTTGTTCCATGCTACCATGATCACCGGAAGTCACATAGATAAGAACTGGTATTTCATAGCAGCTGGGCGTAATTGAGAATAATTTCGCCCAGATGGTGGCCAACCGACTTGAAACTTGCGTAGTCGTTTTTAATTACTTATATGGATATGCTATTTTTGGGAACAGTAAATGTGAAAAGGTGTCCAAAACACCCCAGTTAGGTTTTGGATACTCGCAATTTGCTGAGGACTGTTCTAGTGTTATTATCCATTTTAATTGTGGCTAACTCCTAAACCGTGTCAATCTCCGAATGGTCCGTTTTGAAACAAACTCAGTGAAAACCTTTGTGTCAAGACACTACCAATTTATATTCGTTTGTTTGCGTGTGACTTTGGACATTTTAGTTGTACCTCGTAACTGACAGACTTCACGTAATTTTTGGCCAACTTTTATTTTCGGAAAACAGAAGCTTTCTATGGCAAAATTTCAAGTCGAATGAGGGCCTGTTTGTATGTTTTTCTAACGTTCTGGGTAGGAAAATGTTCAGGCCTTCGATATACTTTGTCTGCCTTGGATATCTCCATAGATTTTACTTGTTTTGCGTTGGTTCCCAGTGAAAATCTGTGAAGACAAGTTCTTATGGCAGCAACCGACATTCTCCTCTCGGCGCCGTTCAGCTGATTCGTTCATACGCTTCATTATCTTCTACTCCATTCGTTAACACGAACACCGCTTTTTGTGCAATTTTCGGAAATTGATGTACCAGTTATTAAATATAGGCTTCGGTATTTGAGGGTTAGAAATTACCTATGTAACTAGTTTTTACTGTAATATATTTCACATGACCATCCGTCAGCACACACAGAAAACCGTCCTTAGCATCTGCTTCTCAAAAGTGTGCACTATGAGCAACTGCACCCGAGTGTTGCACGTTAATTCGTGAGCAGTGGTAATCATTTTCAATAAAAGGTCTCTGTCAACTCAATAACACACATCAGTCACGGTCTTCAGCTTTTCATTCTCCGATGCAAATCTCAGAAGTGCATGTCAAGACTGGAATTGAAAATATAACACCGAATTAATGGGACGTCAAAAGCATTCCTGTTGTGAATATTGAAAATATTTGTGTTGTTTTCGCGGTCACACTATGGACTTTTCTGAATTCACCGAGTAAACAATGGCGAACGAAGATCATTTCAACAGACGTTCCAAAACATCAAAATATTTGCTAAACAACCACTGAACTTGAACGAAATCGCATAAGAAAACCATGTTGAACAAGTGTTTTCGATACTCCACTATCACTCTAATACATTTGCATAAGTTTAATAAAATCAAATTAGTAAGTAACCGAAACAAACAGGTCTGGTAGAATATCACTGGGTCACTTACAACGTTACAAAGTTTCATAGCATCTGTAGGCTTTGCATTCAGGCAGCAACATACCGGTGTTAATGATTAATGGTTTGAAGATCCATCCATCATTGCTTCACAGTTATCGGTTAGAGTTTGGATAAGCATTCAGACTGATCGCAGATATTGCACAACTTCTGCGTGAAAACAAAATCGGACTGTATAATCTTATGGCGATCTGCTTAGTAGTATCCATTATCCGTTGTCTGACCATTAGAAAATAGTTTACCGGATCTTTGTAAAAAAAACAAGAAACGAATGCGTATGGTTAAATCGCTGACCAGTATCTAATAAGTGTGCAACGAATGTAGTGTTGATTTATTTGGCCATACCTTTCCGGACGATGTTCTTTGAACCATTTTGGCAAACGCCTTGTCACGTGACCTACATATTGTGATGCACAGCATACTGTTCTGATTTTGCTGAGCCCGTATTATTGTACTGACTCGATGATAAATTATGAAAGACAAATTTTCTTCGCGGGAATTTTTGTAAAATTTAAATGGAATCCTTTAGTCATGTCTAATGTATGGCGAACGCTGTATGCGTCTGATCGTTCGCATCGGGTGGCGCCAACCAGTAAGTAACCAACAGTTTAGGAAGCAAGCATCTGGCTGAGGCCATCGAACGAGTTCCTTGGTCCAATCATTACGTTTATACAGACTTAGATGGTTGGGCCATGTACCTTTTTCACCTAACACCAAACCCTCTGCCGATGTTATGGTTGACAGGTGCAGGATGCAAGACGGAAAGACGATGACTTAGCGTACAGGAATGAAGTCGTTCACCAAGGGGTTGGCCATTGTAGACCAGGTTTGTCTCCAGGATTAGATACCTCGTAACTCAAATATCCTGTGACTGGAGGCGTTAAACGAGATGGTAGTTATTCGAGTCTGGGAGCCTAAGTGTAACAGTTTCTTGGATGAGTTATCTGTGAATCACCTGCACTTAATGATGTAGACTAGCTGGAGCTGTCATGTTGTGGATGCCATGCTTTGAACTAGAGTCTAATTGTTTGTTTGCAAGATGTAGATATTTTGACTCTGCTTGTCTAATTATAAACGCAGCAATTGTTTGCGGTAAGGCCTCTTTCTCCTCTTTTGTTTTTTATCTTCCTGGTAAACAGTTGCTTTTTGTTCATGGTTGTGTGGTAGTTAGGCATCAGTGAGATCCACTGGTGTATCGTTGTTCATGATGAGAATGATGATGAGGAGTAAACACAGGAGGAGGGAAAACCTAATGGTGCAGTTGTCAGTGAGGTAACGACACCAACATGTGAATCAGAGTTAAATCCCTCATCATGACAAGAATGCTTTGATACTGTCGTCCTTTACAAATACTAAACCCAAATCCCTCAAAAAGGTTGCTAGGAGACGTGTTCCAGGGCGCTCCAGTCAAACGCCAATGGTGCAAAATCACTATAAATTGAATTCTTGAATATTTAAAACAAGCAGATTTCGGTGGAGTGTAAAATATTTACTAATTTTCAACTATTCCTGTCGGTTAGTTGAAAGACCAACACTGACTGATATCAGCATTCCGCTTCGGCCGGTCAGTTCGAAATAAGTGACATCACTGAAAGCATTGGTTCGAAGAACATTGCATTTGAAGAGGAGCATGGAAAAAAGATTGGACACGACGCATTATGATTTAAAGGATTCTCATCGCAGATATGGCACAGAATTTACAAGTGATTTTTTTGGGGAACACTGAACAGAAATTAGAACCGGGTTATTTCAAGGCTCAAAAAATTTCAGAAATCGTACAGGTTGATTGCGTCTTGTGAATATTACGTGATTGTCATTTTAAAAGTGTTGCTGTTCACACCATACCTTATCATTTGCTCAAGAGAAATTGTATTGATGAGTTGTAATGCTAAGACACTGCGCACCTATCTCATATAAATTCAGACGGTGATAGATTTGACGTATATTCAGATAAGGCCGCATAACGAAGGTAGGTAACACATTGTTGGATGCTAATTTTGCGAACCGACTTCTAAGTACTGCACAATAAAAACCAATTATGTACATGATAGTGTAGTAAATTAGAATAAACCAGACAAGTTACTGATATTGCTAACATGTATATGAACGGACGATTACGCTAATGAATGTATTTCGTCTACAAACAAGGAAGTTGATTTGACTAGACAACTCCAGAGAACTACTGAGAATGAACAGCAATCGTACGTGAAATCATTTCATATATCGAATTACTAACGTGTAGTGTGACCTGTTCAACTGAACGGTTCTGATCGTCATAGATAGAAAAACAAAGCTTCTCATTTAGGCCTTAAAGTTTTCTTGCAAATGTTTCTTTTTTAAGCATTTCTGGAGTATACAGATTCCTTCGTCGAGTTCTTCGTAGCAATCAAAAAGATGTACATAAAAAGTGATTCATGTCCACCTGCTGTTAATCCATGTTTATAGTTACCATAATATCGAAAACAGATCAACGGACGTCATTGAGGTTGATTTAAACGAAGCTTTTTACGATTAAAAGCAAAGAATTTTTGCTTAATGTTACTAATTGACAAAACAAGTGTAAATCAAAGAAAAGTGTTAACCTTCTGGCAAATTCTGAACTTCCAGATCACCTTCTTAATTCGATTCCTACCCATGGAAAATTGTGTAAAACATACACTGCTTAACTCAGTTAGTAGTGCACAAATCATGGACAACCGAATTAATAAACCATGACAATTTGCCGTTCGCGGTTATCGCGTTTGTACACTCTTCTAAATGTCCTTGTAGATTTCAAAATATTTGTAATTTAAGAACAGGTTTCAGTTTTTGACCCATTCCATACCAAATAAATACATCAACTTAAAAGTCCATATTCGCATTACGGGAAAAATTCTGGTCAGCAATTTATCAGCAGACCGGCATCCCCATGAAGATGGACGATAGGGTTAGATCAGAACCCTTACTGACAAGCCGGGTTAATGATCTAGCTACGAACCGCAAACAAAATGACCAAACAGAGGAAATTCTCAGAAAATTTGTTCTGCAACGGCAGTTAATCTACTTAACGGTAGGCTACAGTACGCCCTGGTCGGGGCTGTAAAACACTTTTCGGTGCGACCTGAGGTCACACTAGGTGAACTTTGTTTTAGCAAGCCTTCTTTCATTGCATCCGTTCACAAACTTTGTACAATACATGTGATCCAGATAACCGGGTCTCATAAATTGAACGAAATCAACACCGGAGTTACACATTCCTCGTTTCTTTGATATATTATCTGAAACCTCCATTGATCCCACACAAATCTGTTGTATTTAGCTTGATGATGGATCGTCGAAAACAAGCTCCTCCGATTTGCATATCTTTTCAATACGCGGGAGCCTGACAATCAGTTCAATGTTGGAAGCCTTGGTGGCAAAACATGTTTTCGTTCACATAGCCCTCAGTGGTTTAGTTGGCTAAGAATAAGCAACAAGAAGGACAATCAACGTTCATTTCTTGCTCATTTTTAACCACATGATTGAGGATAGCGCAGTTAAATTCTTGGTTTTCACTATGTCCCTATTAACCTGAGTACTGCTCCCAAGCTCTGTGTAGGGATGCAGATTCGGTCTACTGCAAACATCTGCTCAACAAAAGCAAGCAGACGAACGGACAATCATAGATGTGTCTGAAACAAAACTGTCCCTGTGATATAAACCAGGAAAACTACAAAAGTAATCAACTAGATAGGATGCTCAACTTCTTGTTGGCGGTACTTTAAACTTCGAAAGATATTTAGACGTAGATCGTGATGTGGTTAAAACTCCGACTCTATGGTTTACCTAGTTAAATTATTGTTGATTATGGCGTCAGTACGTATGGGATTCACGTATCTAGTGGACCAGTAATGTAACCTAACCTCCTGTGCGGACACATTTCGCATTGCATCCGTTTTAGTCTAAGCGTCATTAAATGCTCCCTGTGGTTGGCGGTATGTTAGAAAAATTTACTAACAACCATATAGAAGGCCTCTGCGCTGATAATTATGATGATATAAACCTTATCTACAAACCTCGGGAAAAATTAACGAATTCTGTCAACAATTTCGTGGTCACGTAAAAGCTATACACAGTCTGATTATCTGTTTTTGCCAATAGTAGATATCGAGATGCCTTCATCGCAAGATACCAACTTAAGGAACAAACACAATACAACAACAGTCTGTAAGAATTATTGAAAATTCTAGGCAGATGTTTATATTAAACTAAAGTTATGTAAGATAACTTGACTACATAAAACGTGTCGATTACATTTGAAACAAAACGGTCAAGAAATTACATCGAAAACTTATCTACTATTACAAGATTACCATCATATAATATTTAGTGACTGAGGGGAAGCTTTGAAACCTTGAAAACATGTGTTCATGGTTCTCCGTTTCCATTGTGCACCTGTGTAATAATGTACGAGATAATCGTAGGCAAAATGTGTAACACATCCAGTGTCATTTTTACCATCCCCCGTTCATTGGTCGTCCTGTTCCCCAAATGTTATTACAGATATTAGTTTTTTCACTAATGGGTAGGCAATTTTGAGAGTAATGCATATCGTTTCTGCCGTCAACTCATTTCTCAGAGTAGGTTTCGTGTAAAACTAAACTACAAAAGGGCTAGTCCAGAAGAGTACGACTGCCGGTTTAGTTCATATTAGATTAAATTGTCTTAATACGAAAACTTCCAACAGCGATCAACCTACTAATAGATGACATCATTTAGATGTTCCCGTATACAATAAAAATGCTCCAAAACTTAGTACAAACGCTAGTTTAAGTCCAGCGATTAGGCTGTTGTCGTCTCAGGGTCTACGAATAGTGTTTCTATCAAAACAAAAACAAATGTAAATTTTAAATAACCGGCTCGATTTCAACACATTGGTCAGACAAAAATTGGTCGTAGACTAAAGGGGGGTAAATTCAACGAATAACGCTCAAATGAGTATAAAACTCATGTCCGTCCAAATAAAAAGCAAACAGTACACAACTAAAGAAGGTCATTAAGGGGAACAGGAAGCAAAATAATCATTACGAGAGTATGCGCAGAATCCAATGTTATCTATCGCGGGTGAAAGAGCAAGCAGAAATCAATGTCTTCATTGATAGCTCATTAAAGATTTATATACCGTGTAACATGTTAACAACAAACGTACCCGAGTGTTCGCAGTCTGTGAACATGTAAAGTGAAAACAATGTTCTAGGCAAGAAAGCACAGAGTCGAACAAATTGGGTTCGCACAGTGAGTTGATATTACTGAGGAAATTGACGAATAAAATTAACGTTTATCTGTTAAAGTCCAAAAATTGACCAAATGTGCCTCACACGACAAGTGTCAGTGTTCAGGCGGTATGCTCAATCACGGAACATGACAATAAACACGGTAGTTTTGAAAAGAACAGGAAAACTAATAAATTTGTTATAAAAATTTGTAGTTTTATGAAAATGATGTTGTTTTCTGGCGGTGAGTGAACTCTTTGGAATAATAACTAAGATAAGGAGTTCATCTACTAAGTGTTACATCACCGCGTTGATATTGTAGGAGTAGGATGCCCTGATGCTGGCAGCCACTACAAAATTGACTTCTACATGACAGCCTGAATAGATTTCCAGTTCGTGGAACACGATTTACAGAAGTAGTCACACAGAATATTACTAGTTCGGTGATTGTCACTAAGTTCATTTCCTATTACTTTTGCATTAATACACCATTATTAAGAAGGTGTATAATTGCTCTGAAACAATATGTACCTGAGTTGCTCAAATTCAAAATGTTATTATCATTGCCTCGAAACTGGCCTTGGATTTAAGGTCGGTCAACTACTCCATTTCTATTGCACTGGAAACGTCTCAGTTTGCGTCGGGTATTCCTATAGCTTCTCACGATGGATTAAAAGTTTGAATATTCATATTTTGTCGAGAGAAATCAAAGCTTAGTTAGAGTGGTTCCAAATGTGGTATATTACTGGCAAAGAGCTGAAGGAAAAAACGAAAGTTGTTCACTTCTCAACTCTAATCTGTAGGGTTGCGTACAGCTTAATGAAAAACAGCATTTTCTGATTCACCCATTTCTTTCTCCTGAGAATTTTAAAAAAGCTGCTGTTCTCGCATGTTCGTTTTGCAACCTTTGAAGCAGCTTTAATTTTGTACGTTCATAAAAAAAAGAAATTCGCGATATCACACGGCTCAAACTCGAAATTCACATTAGACCAGCTCGTTACCAATACGGAAATCAATTACAAACTCACTTTCGGGATCAGTCGATCCCGGAAAAATAACGTGATCTGCAACAAAAACATGTTATTTTCGAATTCATTTTATTTTTCTTGATGTTAATTCTGTTGATTTTGCCAGTCACATCAAACCAACTTATTTAGTTAAGGATTGTGTTGAACACTGGTTTATTGTGGAGATTGTTAGCATTGAATCATTTATCGGTCTTCATCTATGCGTGCCTGAAAACGAAACTTAGAGAACCTTCTAGACCTATCAGGGGTAATAATGTGCACGATTAATTGGGAGTTTTACTCTCTCTATATATATACATATATATATATATCCAGTTAACGCATGGGCAAGTACCGCAACCTGGTTATTTGGGTTTAAAAGACGAAAAGTCAACCTCAGTCGACTGGAACGTCTATGGGAATGCGACAGCTGCGATCGATTGTGGGTGATGTTCAAGTTATACGGATTAAGATATGTAAAATGTAAAATATGTACTCAAAATATCGCTCAACAATTTTTGTTATTTAAACTTGAACAAAAGCCATACTCGAGGGTTCATCGACTGGGATTAACAAGACAAATACTGTGTCTCCTCTAAAGACCATCGGGCAACCTGATCACTACTCACAAGCGAAAGCGGTTCAGCGTTCACATATAGGATAAGCCGGTCGTGCTTAACGTGAAGTCAATGGCGCAGTGATAAACATGGTTGTCTGATGAAGTGTGGCCGGAGTTCTAGTCGCGGGTGTGCAACGTACGATGCTTGACACGAACAAACAAATGAGTACACATTACAACTGGTTGTAGAACATGGAGGTTTGCCTTTGAGTTGTGACATGATAGCACGTGTTGAACGAAAACCCACGCACAATTGAGTGGCACGGTGGGTTATTTTGACTGACCTTCTCAGCTTCCTTGAGATAACTTCTTTTACCATGGAATCTCCCTTGAAAAGACCAACAAATGCAAATTTCTTATCCACAGAAGATGACGTAAACTTCGCGTTACCGCACATATATCCTTCTGAATGAAGTGCATTGGGTAGTCATTCTGCATGTACACTGCTTGTAGAAAATCTAACTCAGCTTGCAAAGTGGCATGGGTGAAGATCTGTAACGCCTTACAAGTCAAACTTGGTATGGGATTTTGCTTTTGGTTTAGCGGGACGAAACTGTCAAAGTGAAGGTACCGGCTCATTCAAGTTTGTTTTCTGTGCACACGTCGTGGGAGTGAACCATTTTCTCTTCTTACTATGCCAACATCCAAAAAATCTGTTTGGCTATTGTTATCTGACTCAATGATGAATTTAATACTGTTATAGGCTAAGCTAAATGCGGCCATAACACTGTCCCTGTAAGACCGCTCATAGACAACGCAAAAAATATCCTCGGCATAGCGTTTGTAAAATGTAAATTGTTCAGTGACCGCACTCAATTGGTTAGTCTTCAAGTTGTTCATGAAAACGTCAGCAAAATGAGCCCATTGCTACTCCACCTTTCGGTATGTTGCATTGCTGAACAGAAACTGCACGTTACTAGTACAAAGTACCAGCTATATAAAAGTTGCCACCGATTGTAAATGATGTTTAATTTGCGTCAACTTGATCCCGCACTAGTTAGTGGTAACCACAATACCTGTGAACAATTTTAAAGAGTTCCGTGATCACAACTTGGTTAGAACTCCTAAAAAAATTGGACCATCTGTCTAAGCTATCTTAAGATTTATTAAGTAGTTTCATGAGGCGATAAGGCGACATATTCACTGCTGACAAAAATGTGACTGAGTGTTCTAGCGTGATACTTTGGACCAGTCGATTAAAGGGTAAGTTGTATAACAGTCAACACAATTGCTTCATGTAGCCATGGCTGGAATTCAATTCTCAGGTTCGGCTTAGATAGCCATCACCGAAACCCAAGTCAGATGATTCGTTTTGAAAAACTCTTGCTGAGTCGACTATATAAATGCAAAAGCTGCAGGCCACTGTGAGTATTGTCTCACACATATCAGCTGAACCACCCACTGGCTATCACGATTGAGGTTTGCCCAAAAGAAGGTTGAATAAACAAAAGTCGGATTTTCTGTAGTCGATGATTCACAAATAAATAACTTTTTACAGAAACAGAGTTGTCACTGAGCAGGTATAGTTATAAAAAACGCTATAAAACAACGAAATAATAGGGATGTAACTTACAAACCAAAACGCCCAAGCTTACTGCCAAATGTGAGCTTACGTGCTAAAGGGTTAGAATTTGACCTGGTTACTTTATGGGACAGCTAATAGTTTTGAGAACTGCCACGTTTCAGACTGAAAAAATGACGTTGTGTTTGAAGCTTTCGTTCGAGAACACCAGCCAGTTTGACTTTCCAACTTAGAGTATGCCTTCAAATTTTTCGTAGTGCATAATTAGAAACCTTGCACATACATGCCTGAATTTTACTCGCAATAAAATGTTTCAAAATCTTTGTTTTTTAGGAAATGGGAAAGCGTGAAACTTGTCTGGGTTCGAATTAAGAGAACAATCTTAGTGAACTTGATAGTGCCACGCACGGAATAAGAGATTAACATCACTCGCTAAAAGTGGAGTGAAATGAATGAACGGTGCAGAAATCGGCTCATACTGTGAGCGAATCGATGTAACCTCCAGCAAACTTCCGTGGGATACTTATACACATTCTTAACTCGATGTCACAACAAAACAATCAGACATGGTAATACTAGAATAATATTTTACAGAAAAATCTGTCTGAAAAGAAGTATGTCTAAAATAAAATTCGGTGACTAAGTCGATCAAAATACTTTCATTACTCTGCGACTTTCCTAAACTATTTATTAATTCACCATAGTGAGATTCCATTTAGTGACCTTCAACGCGGTTAGCCGTATCAGTCTGAACAGTGCTTTGCTGGGCTCTTATAAAAGCCTGGATGATTGCTGTATGCTTATTGGCCTACCACCGATTTGCCTTTCAACTAAAGCGTTGTTCAGGTATTTTCGTCGGTCTTTCTTCAGACTTCGTGAAAAATATCATAGCTATAGGTTTGCAAGTTCCAAGGTGTCCATGGATAGCCCATTTGGAATTACACAGTGTATACTATGCGTGGCACATTTTTATAACGTACTTCTAAATAACGACATACTGTGTGTTTTATCACGAGATTTCTTTACATAAGATACATGTGACGCCATCACAGATAGTCTCGTGAAAACATATACCTAGTTAATACATAGTAATCAAATAGGCCATCATTATGGTAAAAGCCTCAAAATTAGAAAATAGTTCTTTATGGCAATCTTTTCGTTACAAAGAAGAACTTTCGGAAACAAGTTAACACCTTACTCAAATCGTTATAATTAGCAGAAAAAGTGATCTTCTTCTGACTTACACATTGCCGTCTCCTTTTCAATGAGAGTCGCAGCAGAAAACCTGTAAAACTTGTTTTGTCACGAACTAAAGTTGGCTAAGTGTAACGAAACATTACCTAGTAACGTGCTGGTTCATTTTACGTAGGCAAACTCTCCCTGTCGTTTTTGTACAGCATACCGTGCATTCTACTTTCATTTTCGTTAATACGGTTTAAATGAGGAAATACAATGAACCGTAACGATATGCACCATCATTCATTGACTGGCTTACAGCACTTCTGACAAAGTGTGCACGCAGAGAAAAACATTCAAGCGTTGTACCGTCAGTGATCCTCATGAGTAGTCGAGATCAACTGAGGTTATACATTGAGGTCACCCACAAATGTCTCCCGCTCTTAATGACCTCTTGTGGTTTTCGCCAGTAGACGTCTTCATAGAGAGTAGCACATTAAACCGAACGTGATCAAACAATGTTCATCCCATGATTGCTCTGATTATCGATCGTAGTTAACAGTTTCACTTAACAACAGCTCTGTACCAACGTCATACATCTGTGTTTAATAACTTCAAGCCGAACAGAACGCAGAGACGAAGTGTTCGTCCCCACCGTACGCTTCTTCCTCATTCTCACCTTTTAATTTGAAAAACGAAACTTAATTGCGAAATTACACAATCGAAATAAATGACTAACGGGAATCATGTATATTCCCAGTCTGACACTTGTGATTATAATGTAGGATTCGTTAGGCTGTCTCACCTGGTATTTCTTGTTAAATGGAACTCGAAAATGTGAACTACTCGTCATGACAAACACTAACTCAGGCTTCATAGTTGGGGTACACTTGAGTATCACATACCCTATCTCCTTATAACGACATTCGTTAAAGAGTTGTTGCAGGGCAACCTGTTGAAACCGTGGACAAACAGTCGACTACTCATTGCGATATCGAGCACTATTTAATTCATACATTGATATTGATGCTTGGTACGCTTGTTGACATGAAAAATAAGGGCATGATCGTCACAATTCTGTTTACGTAAATTCACGGACAACTCTCAGGACTCCAACAAACGCTCAGTTTGATAATAATCGACTGCACTCACAAGATGCCAGCGTGGACATCCTACCTAGTGGAAGACCCACTGACCTCGATTATGTTAACGACAAGGTGTTGCTGTTTGACGCTTTTCAAGCAGCACAAACATTGCTAGAGGTTACATCATGTTCTCCTAAATGCTTCGAAATGCGCTTTGCAGCCTCAAAATGGAGAATATTTCCTTAAAATTGCTGTGATTACATTGATTTATTGTTAGGTAATAAAAGTTTGGAGGTTGATGACCGGTTTGTGAACTTGGGAGGTTGAATTAGCGGCGTAAGGGAAGTGTAGGGAATGAAATAGAAACACGTATCTTTAGACTTGTGCTGTGGTCGCCAATCTGGGGCATGTATTGCGACAGAGAGGTATCTCCTAGATGTTTAAAGGTCGCGTATACAAGGCGACAATGAGGGCTGAATTGCTTTGGGGCAGCAAAACTTGACCGTTCAAAGAAGTACACGCAAACCGCCTCCGGGTTGCTGACCACCGATATCTACGTTCGATCATTCGTATAGAATGGCACCAGCGAATGAACAACGAGGAAGTTAGAGGGCGGGCATTTCGTAATGGTTGTCGAACGAGTTCTTCAGGGCGATCCTTAAACGTGTGCAGACTTAGATGATTAGCTCATGTACCAAGGATGCAATCAAGTCACTTGTCGCACCCAGCACCCATTAC
>JTDE01003715.1:0-20141 GCA_014338405.1 Paragonimus skrjabini miyazakii | reverse complement strand
GCCGAATTTTCAGTGAAGTAAGTGTATATAAAAACGCTTGACAGTGAAAGAAGGAGCTGTGCTATCATTCATAAATCGGTTTCGTATTCAAGCAGTAGACACATTGATGTTGAATGTTTGAATATAGACGTAGTTGTTTTTAGCAGTTACGTCCCGTTCCCATCCACTTCCTTTTTCTTCGTTCTTCTTATACGGGATTTGCTTTTCTCTTTTCCATGGTTGTGATACAGTTAGGCATCAGTGTGAACCACTGATGTACTGTTGACTACGATGATGATGATGATGATTGATGATGATGATGATGATGTTGATGATGATGAGGAGGAGGAGGATGATGATGATGGTTCAGTATGTTTATAAGTGTTTGAGCATTTTTGGGAAATGTGTGACAAATTGTGTAATAATTCTCTTGATGTGATAGTAAAAACCATGACAAAGTTAAGGGTGTTGTGCTACAGTGATGGCCCTCTAAATTAAGAGGGTTCTGTTATGTCCGTTGAAGTTTGAGGACAAAACTTCCGATAGAATGAAAGACAAATACTTTACACAAATTCTTACATATTTCGCTGTGATTATTGTAGAGGTGACCATCGAAACGATGTTTCCTACTGAATTCACGATGGACGGAATGGGATAATGTCTCAAGTAAGATGCTACTCCCTGAAGAATGGGAATTTGTAGAAAGGCAAATGTATTGCGAAGTTAAACTAGAAGTGACTTCAAATCAAATCTATATTTTCCTGTTTGATACCTTAAAAGGAAAAGGAAACTTATGCACAAATCTCGTTTGTTGTTATCATTTGATGTTTCTAAACAGTTAATCTATTTTAATCTCAGCTTATTGTTTAAAACAAAAGTTGGATAAGGAATAGTTTCGCAAAATCAAATGCATTAAATACAAAAACAGTTCAGTAGGCGAATTCCAAGACAATAACTGTTTTATTTGTACTCCAGATTTACAAGTGAAAATGTTTTTTTTGACGGCTAATGTGTTTAACAGTCGCGAATCAAAGAAACGTAAAAACCATCACCACGTTTGTGTTCTCTGTAAAAACGTTTCACAAACCTCACTGGTTTTAGTTTACAACCGTTTTGTGTTTTTCTAAAGTGGTATTACATTAGTTGGTTTCGTCTAATCCTACAAAATGTTCTAATGGCCTCAAATCAGCAGGGATTGTAGATGGCTAATTGAGCTGAAAGCCTGCAATGTTATACAGTGAATTTTGTTAAACAATTTCATCAAATAAAAAAAACTGCTGGATAATAAATGCACTTTCATTATCAGTTTAATAGATTATGTCGGAAGAAATAAATGTGAGTATAAATCATGCGTAGGATGATTAATTAAACGCAATATCCTCACTGAAACATGGGCCACATGTATACAGACGCAAGATGTAATGTTTTTGTTTCGGAAGTAGTAAATTGATGTTCCGTAGTTTTACTTTGCACCGCGATGTTTGATAATGAGTGTCTATCAGTGGTTGATGGAAAGGAGATCAGAAATTATGCATTCTCCGTTAGTCTGTAGCATATTCTGACGACTGTTTATTAGGCCTCACATTTGCTTGCTGGCTAACGAATAAGTTCATAGCAGCAAAAACAAAAAGATTTTAAGCGCAAAACCATCCCACTCATTTGTGGAAGACACCCAAGCTACAAAATTTGAGACTTAACATTAATTGACATAAAAGTCTTGAAAACTTTGTTGACATTTTCTTTAGTAAAAGAAAATGTAATAAAAGTTATTGGTTCTGTTTGCATACTGCGTTGTTCTGAACTCTGCGTTCCGTCAAATGATCTTTAAGGAAACATAAAATGTTGCAAACCAAAACTCACGAGTGTCGATAAATTTGAGCAGCAGTGAAATCACCTCGAACTCCCAGATGTTTTTACCCGGTCATGTTGCGTAATAACTCCAAATGTCATTTATTGTCCGTTGATCTACCAGCCTATACATCTTGCTTGTTAATATGGCTATAACGTCAGGCGTCGCTAGGATTATGTGATGGAGACGAAATATTAGTCGGCTGGAGAGAATAAATTGTGCTGCAACCGCTCATGATCTATCCACATTGCCCAATATTAAGAGATGTCAGGTTCCACTTTCTTAAGATTGTCTGATACGGAAATACCGTAATAAAGTTGATAATTTACTAATCTAGTCGTAATTTCCCATACAATTAACGTCCACTAAGTTGGTTGCATCCAGGGTTAATAATATATTAAGTCAGTGTGGGTAACGTATATATTTGCCACAGGTTTCACTTAATACGCTTTATCTAAAAATACAACTAGTTATTTTCATGAAAATAGAATGAAAACCCAAGAGTCATTTACATGAATCATAAAAACTATACTGCAAACTCATGAACAGAACCTGTGGAACAGTCTTTTGAGTACTTTTGCAGGTATTTGCACAGAGTTGGCAAAAGACATTCTACAAGCAGAACACTGAAACAAATTAATCCATTGAGATATGTTGCACAACATGCTTGAAGAAAAAGAGTGCTTTGATGTTGAACTAAAAAGGAAACGCGCATCATCTCATCTATATACTTCCAAGTATTAACATTTTTTTAATTTGTAAAATAGTTACAACCACCTTGTGTTAGAAGGAAAATGTTTGTGAGAAAGTTATGTTTTACAGATACTTCAAAATGATTTTCATATCTCATTTGGTAACACCTTAGATAAGAGTGAAAAATGCTAGGCGTTTCTGAGTACACTGATCACAAAACAAATACCTCATAAGGAAGAGCCTTAAACTTCGACCAGCTAAAATGTGATCCTGATTTTTTTTGGAATATACGTTCATTGTTGAAACTTGCGGATGATAGAGAAATATGCTAAAACACTTTACAGAAATATCCCACAAATATAGTTTCAGAAATCCTTATCTATATAAAAATGAAATCTATCGTGAATTTCACATATTTTGAAAATAATTGTTCACTGCGTGCGTCTACATACGTAGGATCGTGTCGAAAAGACAGAATTAAACGGCGCACATTGACAAAATTAGAAGACTTAGGTAACTCCTACATTACTGTTATCATTATTTTTCTGTCTTAGTGGAAAAGTACATCACTTTAATGCAACATAAGTAAGTTGAACGTATTTGGTGTTGGGCTCGGGTTTCCGAAACTCGCACCGTGCAATCTGACGCGATGGTCCGGAGAGCACTTTATCAGTGAAATATCAAAATTTCTACCTGTAAGTGGTGATGAAATATGGTGTTCAGTGTACTGAGGAAAATACAGTCACATAGGTCTAAATTCGAGCTCGAAACGGCAAATAAACGAACACGTTCATAAGGGATTTGTTCAATAATGAAAACTGGTCTTCCTAAGTTCTCGCTAACAAAATTGAATAATTTTTGCACAGTGTTCACTTTGTACGTAATAATCTGAGACCAATATAAAACACTATATGGCAGAGTTCACTTGAAATTTGTTCTAAATTATTTTAAAAACACGTGGTTTTCTACACAAAATCGTGGTAATTTTCAACAATGAAAATACGATTTCTGTAAGTTCAACAATTAGAGAACGTACACAACTCTCTGTTCCGCATGTTAAAAACATGCTTTCGCTTAAGTATCACGATACGAAGGTTTACCCGTCAGCAACTCATCGGCCATCGGAAAAATAGACGAAACATTGCCGTTCAGATAAATCGGATTCACATACAGTTAATGAATTTTACGAGCAAACCTTTCGTAACCGAAGTTATCGGGTTACGAAGTGACTGTATTCCATGCGTAAGATGAGTGTAAGTTCAATTTTATTTCGTCCTCAAACTTTCTGTGGGTGGTGAGCCGCAACTGTTATCCACCTTTCACCGTGACTGAAAATGATTTGTACGTACCAACTACTTAAAAGTATTAATAAGTAATAAGATGTTAGTCACTTAATTTTCTACCGTAAGCCCAAAACCTGTTGTGCTTTGGTACATGAATACAAGACATCGTAAGTACCTTGTGTAAACTATGTAGTCTTCTTCGAGTACGTATGAAAAATAATTACAGTCGTTCAAGTAAAATGAAGATAATCAACTGGCTACGTTTACCGTTTAGCGTCGCGGAACCCAACGAATTTTCTCTAAATATGACTGCCAAATAACTGCTTGGAAAGATGTGCGCTCCTGCTCTACCTCAACACGTCGAAGGTTTTCCTGATTCTACTTGGTTTTCCGTTACATGCATTTTTTATGACCTCTAGTTAGCAATCAATATGTTAGCAGCCTGATTTATGATGATTAGGTTGATAAGAAATGCTGTCCACATGAAGCACGTTTTGAGCTGACATGCAAACTTGGCGTAAGTTAAGTAAACGTTGAAGCGTAAGCGGCTCTACTGCTTCCAAGTAGAACTAATTTCAACCAACATTCAGAAGAAGGATCAAACGGCCTGGTGTTAACAATTTTTGTGTTGGTTCTATTTCAGACCACATCACTGTAGGGGTTATGAAGTCAACATCCAATATATCTGGCAAAAACACGTGGTTCGTCGAACATTTACACACGATTTTGATATTGAATGAATGATAAATAGATTAACGTTCAAAATTGTGTGGAGGTATTTTTCGCAAATCAAACCCATCCCTTAGTTCTCAGTTAACCCGTGTACAAGTTTCTGCATCATGCGAAGTGATGCTTTTGATCGGCCTAATTGGTTACCCCTCAGTCTAGACAGTTATATAGGAATTTGTTCATGCTGTAGCAGTACAACTTCCGTTCGATTCCCCCGGGGGTCCCTACATTTTCAACTTTTCAGTTAAGTGATCAACCAATAAATATTAGCTAAGTAAACTTATGATACTTGGCACAGAACAAGTGAATCAACTCAATAAATTAGCCATCGCTTAAAACATCGCTACAAATAATGGTGAAAGATGCATTGCAAACATCGTGATACCAGGATACAAGTAGTCTCCCTTTTTTTCTACGATAAGTGTTTTAGTGAAAAACCATTTGATGGCTGCAATTTACTAGCTTAGCGCAATGTGGCTCGATAGAGACCCATGGATGGTTGCATTTAGGATGACCCAAACCGCAACCAACTTGATGAAGATGCATATTTTTAACATGTCGGACTATATTCAGAGATAACTACCATCCTCCTTCTCTTTATGTTGCATACGAGGTTGTTAATCTAATATTTTATTTTGTCCATACACCCATATGATCCATATAGAATGGATTTTCAGAGTTATAGTGTTGATAGGCAGTGCCACTTAACTGCAACTAAAACTATCCATTGGGACAGAAAAGTTACACGGACGTACCTGATTGGCGGATGGTCAACGATGATGCACTGAGTGCGACTGCTTTGTTTATCAGAGTGCCTTTCGTTAATTACAGTATATGTTATTAAATTGTCTGTATGACGCCTCTTCACCTCCCGTTTGTCCAAAGTGTGTAACGTGATGGTATGATAAGTACCAAGTATATGGTATTTGGGGAGTAACACTTGATGTCCAGTGTTTTAATTTATGCAACCTTTCACCTCAGTACCCTAGTTAACAAACAAAAGTATAGCCAAACTTCAAGCCTATGACTCAGGCAGCCAACCTTGGACAGCAAACTATATCTCAGCACAATTTTTCTGCGAACACACGCCCAATTCTTATGTTGAACGGCAAAATGTGTAACCCAATAGTGAACAAGGAATATAAAAAGACGCACGAATGAGGGCACGGCTTTGCTGTCACGCAAAAAGTACGACGGTTTCTTAAATTACCTAATGTTTTTGTGAAAAAAACGAAAGGTTTGTTTACAGCGAGAATATACATGGAGGTTTGTAAGATTTCCGGCATTATCACTTTTCATGAAAGTAGTCAAAGTTTGTAATAATCGATCTCGTAAGATTAATAGTAGTTAATGAACTAGTTCGATCTGAATGCTAATCCCAACATAATACAAATAGATGACTACGAGCTGGAGACAGTTACGAGTTCATTGTATTTCTGGTCGTACACAATCTTATAGGTGGCAATATGTAAGTCAAACAGTTAGGGTGCGTGAGACAGGTGGGTGTTGATCACCCCCTGTCCTCCTGGTGCTTGAGCCGTAGGGGGCTGAACTGTTCGTCGGATCAATGGCTGCAGGGTAAGTAGGATACTCATCATTCTAGCTGATGGACACATATATGTCATGTGTTGTTGTCCGCGAACTGCTTACCCGTAGCCTGCGATCACCACAAAGGTTCATTTCGGCTTTTTCCAAAACAGTACATATTTTAACGTATTAATACATTCATATTTTCTCCAGTATATCTCGCACTACTGATTGCAAGTTAATAGTAAGCTTCAGTTATTGGCCAAACTTTTCGCTACATAAAATCTTGGACTCGTCTTAATCACGACGGTTCACCGTCATACAGTTCAATGACTTGTGCTACTATACCTGAGTTAGATAATAATTTTTAAGAGTTGATGTTGGTTCAATAAACTTGTTGATAGGGCATTCCACCAAGGTGCACTTCATTAAATACACAGAACAAGATTACAAATTATGCTGGCAAGATTTAAGTTGGATAAGTATTGCGAGGAGTAAAAATGTTAACAAATTTCAGCACTGTGAACGACATCTCACATTTAAAACCGTGCGACGGTGTCAGCAAAATGTCAAACAACGGAAAGAATATTGTGGTCGATTAATGTTTTGAAGAGTAGCAGTCTTCTCAGATACACAGTGCTGAGGAGCATATCGTATAGTTAGTCCCGCGGATTTTTTAAAATGAATGTTTGTTTTAAGACGTGTTTTAGTGAAAAATGAGTCGCTTCTGGGCAAATAAACTCCGAGGTAGCGTGTGTTCTATAACTTTGCAGCTGCGTCTATTACACGTGTACTACACATGTACTTACACATGTGTCATTACGTACATCGTGATGCATGTTCTACTGAAAACTAGCTACGCTACTGATTTCAATTTAAAAGAACATTAAATTATTAGACAACTGAAAAACGGCCTGTTGGGCGGTTATCTGATGTAGATAAGACGTAATCAGGATTTCGACTGGATTTGAATCAGCGACAGAAACAACATGCCCAAACAAAGCAAGCGCTCTACCAGCTGAGATGTGAAGCTCAACAATGGTGTTGGTGGATTTCAACGTGAACTATTTAGGAAATCATGTCAAGATAGCCGTGCTCCTGGGTTATGTCGTAGATTCCATATTTGATAATGGGACGGGTGGGTAACAGAGTCCGTTTGTAAACTGGCTGAAATATATTTTTTTTAGAAAACTACACCAAAGTATTAAACATTCACGAAAACAACCTGATGAGCAGTTACTGGATGGTTTACTAATCTATCACTAAATTGACCGTGAAGGTTTTAGCAGAATGGTTAGGTAGATCATCAACCCAACCGACCATTGGTTAATTTGAACCAATAATGAAAAACAAAAACACACTGAGAACACAATCAACAATCAAAATCAAATAGACATATCAATCACAGCAAGAGGAAACCACTCAGATGGGTAATTTACCATGTTGGCCATGAGTGGTTTTAGCGGCAACGCCCAAACCTCACAATTTAGGAGAGAGTAAAACAGGATGACTCTGGCTACATTTTAGAAGGAAACTCTTCCAAATTGTTATGATTATTGTACATAAATCAGAAGACAGATTAAGTGTCCATACAAACTTGAGGAACAACCCATGAACCAAAAGTGAAGTAGAAGAAAACAGAGGAATTTTTTCAAACAAAGCCCATCGCAATAACCAGCCATAGAAAATTTTTATGGGCATTATACTGTGACTGATTTTAGCATTTTTAACGAAGTTAAACAGCAACGGAAGATGGCTCCGATAACAAGCAGAGCAACAATCTTGTCATCCATTTTGGCCTACGTACAGACTAATTAATACATCGATGATTTAACGTCACCCAACATACTTTAAGCCTCCGCCTGAAAGACGATAGACAAAGCGAAGTACAAACTCGAGATCAATTTTTTCAAAGCCTCTACCAAATATGAAGCTATCCAGCATAGTCATACAAGCAGCATTTGACAGTAAAGGAAGAATATAACACCTCAACACACGTAGCCGAAGTACAGCACTGGTACTGCCAGTAAAAGCAAACACTGCTTAGCAGACAAGTTTCATAAACAAAATATCTTGCAAAATCTCCTTGACAGGGAAGAGTTAGGTCTCGTCACAATACAGTCATGTTAAATAACCTAACTTTTAGTAGCAGACGGGTGTGAAGTTCACCGCAACAGCTGTTTTGGATTAGTGAAAGTTAACCAGGTCTTGGGGATGCACACATTTTCCGCAGTATTTCCACCGTTTATATCACGTCCAAGATGAGGAGAATTTTAAACAAAATCCACAAGGCCCCAAATCAAAGTGAATAGGAACACCGGTCCACGTCAGTCGTGATGTAGCATCCTGGATCTAAAGGACGTTTAGCGCGTAGAAAATTGTAACCTCCTAATCATCAAATGGCCTATCGTGTACTACATTGTAACCAAACACTACATAGATTGTGATTGGTTCTGTCAAACTGGATGATTTCCGTACCCAATATACTAGGATAACAAAAGGATAATGTAATAAAGTGCTTATATTTTCAGTGTGGCTGCCAAAGAAACTGCTCTGATTAAGCAATAACAAGAACAAAAACTCTTGCTCGTTAAACTCGTTATATATGTCTTCTTTCTGTTTTAATCAAATGGATTATGTTTTATATTTTTCAAACGACGACTTCCTGCATGCACTACTTGCAGAATGAATCGGTTACTTCCAGTTCGGTGCAGGACAACGGTTGAACGAACGCAGATAGGAATGTGCGAAAACACCAGAGTATCAAGCCAATTTCCTGTGCATTTTCCCCAGCTGCTTTCTAAACAAAAGCTTTCGGAGAACAACGTGAACCTTGTAAAGATTAATAGTTTTCATATCGAGGGCATCCAAAGAAAAATTGAACAAGTTTATCAAGACCAAGCAAAGCTTCGCCAGTTTGTTTAACAACTTATATTTGGTCTGCCGGATCAAGTTTTAAAACATTATCCCAACTACACTTTAAGAAGCCAAAGCGAAGACGTGTCAGAAATTACAAAATCCACTACTTCTTGGGTGGATGCCAGCTTTCATCACAGACAAACTGTTGGTCTAGACTTCAAGGTGCCACCGGAACAAGTGAACAAACTACAAACCTAGGTTCAACTGCAAAACTTGTACTTACGCCTCACTGAACAACACGGACTGGTTTCAAGCAAAGTTGGTTGATATCTCATACCAGTTTATATCGGCCCCAATACGCCAACATTGTTGTTTGTTCGCAGAACATTACAAAGCCATCAGGGAGCTCAAAGAAATGACTGGCCTTGTCTTCCCCAGGCCAGACAAGGAATCTGGCGTTGTCATAATGAAGAGGACTATGTAGCCAAGATAGATGTGGTATTTTCCAATGCACGGAAATCCCAATTGGATGCCGGGACCGGTAACAATTTTTTGATTGAAAAACAGATATCGATGAAATTGCAAATGCAGAAGCTGCATGGACATATTTTTGAGATCCAATATAAGAAACTGAAACCAACAGTCACGCAAACACCGAAGTTGGTGGACCTCCTTAACCTAGTTCGTGGAATGGTATCCCCCAGTTGTTTTTGTAGCTCCTTCGAGATAGCAGAAATTTCGCAGACTACTTCAGTCAGTCTGAAGATGATGTACTCGGTCGACGTAGATTCTTTATTTACTATCCTACCGCTGCGTGAAACTGTTGCATTTTCATGTGATTTTATTTCCAGTCAAAATGTACATTTAGGTTATCCATTAGATTCTCTTACGGATCTTATTTTGTTAGTGCGGAAAGCATTCCGTTTGAATTCGAAGGTGTTAACTATAGACAGATTGAAGGTGTAGCTATGAGCAACCCATTGGGTCCCATATTGGTGGATGCACTTTTGGGTCTGCTTAGAAGGCAGTTTCAAGACAAAACTTCGAGGGTCTTGTTTCACAAACGTTAAGTGGATGACATTTTAATTTTTACTGATTATTGTGCTTTTACTTCATCTTACAACCACTTGAACCCCGTCCACCCAAATCTCACTGAATCTTATGAAACGGAGGTTAACAATTGCTTGCCGTTCTTAGGCGTTCTTATAACCACATGTCAAGATTTTACACTGCAACGATCTGTTTATCGAAGGCCAACATGAAGTGGACGATATTTGCATTTTTCCAGCTTCGCACTTATTGCTTACTGCGAGGACTAGGGAAAATGTTATTCCACCTAGCCAGAATGATTTGCACTGCAGACCGATCGGAGAAACGGGAAGGGTATATTAAGAAAACGCTGGTGGGTAACGGCTATCCCGAAAAGTTTGTAGATATCCACAGTAAGAAGAAAGAATCAAAAGTGGTATGCTGCAGTGCGGAGAAGAAAAAAACAAATTTCTACTAATCTAATTCAAGGATGACCACCTGACTAACATTAGTCACAAATTGATGTCAGTATTGCAACGCACCTACACAGCTGCTTAATTACACGTTCTGTTAAGCACCACGGGTTTGGTTCTCCATAGCTGTAATACACACTCAATCGATCAGTCTGTCCCGCATGTAATATACCAGTACAAATGCAATTGTAATAACGTTTACATAAGCAGGACAGATCGGCGAATCATAAGCGTATGGCGGAGCACATTCTTAAGTGGTTATCAGCTGTAATCTCAAAAGCCGACCTGCTGATTGGAACAAACTCGAAGACCCCGGCCAAAAACATCTTAGCAACCGGTCACCAAGTTCACCCAGTCAAATCGTTCGAGATATTGTTACATAATCGTAACCTAAAACCGTTAGCGATTAGCGAGGCAATGTTAATCAAACATAAGCCAGTTTTGTGTGCGCAGAAAGTGCTGACACGAGCAATCTCCTAGTTTTGGAATTGATTGCACTATCAGCGCGTGAAAAGACAGAACTATGTGGTCGGCTCGTTCAAATGTTGTTGCTATGCATAGTTTGTATTTTAAAAAATTTGTTGGTTTTACATTGGCGATCAATAAGGGTAAATTGAAATGTTGACATCTCGTGATTAAATCATTAACTTATGCTATAAAGGTTAGGGACGCTATCCGAGATGGCGGTATGTCTCAGTCAATGGCGTACCTGTATCGATACCATTTCTACTTCCTCCGCTTAATCTTCGTTTAATAATTTTTAACCTTCTTAGTAACGTAACTGCAGTAATTGCAGGCATTAGCCGTTGTCATGTTCAAACCGTACTGAAAAATATGAGCAAATGATCGGTTTTCCCAGTTGCTAGCAACTGATGACAAGCAATGTTTAGATGCCTGAATATAAAATTGAAGGTTTAAAAAAAAACCAAGTTAATACGACTTATTTTTTCCTTATTGCGCGCCTACTATACGATGGACCGATTCCGTTAAACTGGTCAAAAATCACAATATATACGCTATCCGACAAACATATACATACTAGTTTTGCCGCTGGGAAAAACAAAATCAACCCAACCCTTCAACCGGAAAACAGCTTCAAAAATAGAAATTACATAAACAGCACAATGTACATGCAACCTATACATAGGTGCCGTCACACAGAACAGATTCGTCAAGAAGAACATATGAAAACTGCTCAAATACAAACAAAAAAAATAGATAACCTCCCAGCAAATCCGAGTGATGCAATTTGAAGCATCAGTCGAAGTGTACAAATATACCACATTTTGAATGTCACCTCAGAGTTTACATGAAAAACAAAAACAATTGAAAGAACTCCCATTATGACTCATCCGATTAACAAGTTTTAGCTGCCGGCAAAGTGACAGAAGTATCACAAACTGTTTACCATTTAATCTATGATCGTTTATAGAAAAGAAGTGACATATGTGACAATAGGAAAAATCAAGAAGGAGCATATGTTGTAAGATGTTATTAGGTAGGCGTGTAAAATAAGTAGTTGATTAGATTGAATTATCATTAATCAAGCAGATGTTCTTCAAAAAGTTTCAGTTGCCATATTTTTCCCATGTATCGCGAGTAGATATCGGCTCCCAACAATTGTTTCAACAAAGTCTGTAGACACAAGGATAATCAACAAAGGAAATAACTTGAAACTTATCTAAAGCTTCAGGTAAGTTAGATACCGTTGAAATTTGACAGTATGGTTAATACTCAGACTTTTAGGTTAATCAATCTCATATACACTCAGCATGTTCACAGTTTGCTCGTGTTAGGCATCGTCAGTAGAGCACTACCGAATTATCACAAAGAAATGCAGTCATATTCGCTTTTCTGCAGTGCCAAAGTGGAACGATCGTCGTAATCTGGGATAAAGTGGATGTCCCGCTAACTTCAACCAACGACTACGGGACTAGGATTTCTCACAAACTGAAATCACAGGAATCACCAGAATTTTGTACAATGTTTTTCATATTGATTTGTTTTATCAAAAGTGCAGCTGAGGCCAAGTAATTCTGTTCAAAGTAGGCTGGCCGAAGGGTCAATCTAAATAAGAATGTTTTTGGCAGAATGATCGGTATTAAGTTTGTGAAAACTAAAAAAACCTCTTCTTAACAGAGTCCGAATACTAAAAGCCTTAATATTCAATGGTTTTAACCATCAAGAATGCAAAAAAGCAGCTAGTCTATAGAATTAAACATATCTATTACAAACAGCGGTTTTGCATAACACAAAAGTATTCGCAACTGTGGCTAATTTTGATCGGAAGTATCAACAAGTTTCCAGGATCTGTCTAAGTGAAGTTGTTTTAAGAAATATTGAACCCCTCATATAAACCTTTAAATGTATTACTTTTTGTAGAACTGTACAAGAAGTAAACGTATGGTCAATAAATCATACTGTTAACATTACACAACTCAATCTACCTCTTGTTTTTCAGCATTTATATTTCGATCGATAATCCCATAAACTTGACGCAGTTTATCCAATCCTACGTCATTGGTGCACTCTCTATCAATCGGTATAAAAAAAATACACAAACACAAATGACCAATGGGCAAATTGCAAACAGATTATCATCATGTTTGTGATCATCTTCATAATCACGGAAAGAAAAAAATTGGAACTTCACAGTGAGGTTGACCGTAAATGAAAGAATGAAACAAAATTAGTAGATCAAAAAAGAGAGAGGGTGAAATATAATCACTAAAATCATCGTGTCCGAAGTCATACAATTAACAGTAATATACTCACATTGCACGAACAAGAAAAATCGAGCTATAAGTGATGATAAGACGGTATTTGACTACCAGTAACCATTGTCACTCTACTAAACCAATTGGATAAATACATAAACTGAGCAACAGGAGTATGCAAGTTACTGAACCAGATTAGCCGCCATCCTTCCAAACCTCTGCGGTTGTTGACTCTCTGTGAGGTGTGCAAGACCTCCGCCTGAAAACGAACATGATCAGTAGGAACTAACTCTATAGAAGTCGACTTCATTTCTCTACGCCAAGACTTCACTCATTCACTTCGAACCTTAAATAGGTAGGTTTTGGCCTCAGTATACAGCCTCCGGCTTAACAAACGACTAATGCTGAGTCAAGCAAACTAAGCCTATGCGTTCTAAAGAGGTTTAACGAATGAATCTGCCTAAGTGATGATATCGGATAACCGTTTGCAGTTGCATATTTGTACAGATGACACGATAAAGGAAGAACTAAAGAATTTACGGGAGATTCTTAGTGCTAACGCCTACCCGGAAAAGTTCATCAACACTAACATGCAGGATAGACTACCGTGACCCTCAGTGGACAGTGTCGATAAGAAGAACGTCTACTTATCGTTGCCATTTAACAGTGACTCAACGGCAGAGTTGATATCACGTCAAATCGCCAATGCTATCAACACGACTTATTATGCTGCTAGCTCTGTTGTTACATTTCACTCGAAACGGGCGGTTCCACCGAAGTTGAAGGATAACGTGCCTAATAACGCTGCCTCGTTTTTGATCTATTCATTTTACTGTTCCCGTGGTTTAGCATATATAGGTCGCACTACTAGGTGTTTATCTGAAAGAATCCGTGAACACTGTCCCGTTTGGCTTCACTCTGGGACAACAAAACGCATCAGTTTATCCATTCTGGCCCATTTGGTCGATTGTAATCAACACACAGTCACGAAGATAGCATTTCGCACCGTCTATCGGGTCCCGGCCACCTTGTCGCGAAAGGTCAAATGCCACATCCTGTCGATAGCCGAGGCGGTCGCAATCCGACTACGTAGCCCGGATCTGTGTGTGCATAAACAATTCGTTCAAACCCTGAGGCTCCCTTGGCTGAACACGACCGCCCAACCTGTGAAACAATTTGTCTCCGTCCCACTGCCCCAGCCTGAGTTACACTGACTAACTAGAACCAACTTCGTTTGTGTTCCTAACCACAGCGAAGTAGTGTTAATCTTTTATCCAATTACATTGTCACTTCAGTAATCTTTGATCAATAACATTGTAACTCGTCACTTAATTTTATATAATTTTACCAGCCAAAGAGGAGAATTTATCGAAAACAGTCTGTTCGCTGAAACTTTGTTTTTCATGAGTTGCGTATTTGCCGATGCTATCTGATGTAGGCAAGTGAACGCCAACTTCCACAGTCTAATAAATAGAGACGGTTAATGTTTTCTACTCTGAGCGCTACGCGTTGCAGCTGAAATTAATTTTGCTCTCACAGATACTCCATATACGCCCATCCTTAACTTCAAAGAGCAGCCTAATTGTACCAAGAAAAGTCGTTAAACTACTCCAAGATGTTACTATCCCTGAGCACTATCAAGAACAAAACTAGATTAAGTACTTCCAGTAGTCACGTGGATGGCGGCCATCAAGTATCCTTCAAGCTATTCTTCCGGTTTGTTAATGCTATATGCTCAGGCTCCACAATCAGATACAGTCAAGTCATAATGAAATAAAAACGCAAGATTCCGAGACAATCACGCGACATAGATAACTTCATTCTAGATACTTTTCAACATTTACCGCCACGAATATCTCTTCAAAAGTCGTATTTATGAGCAAGACAGCAAATAAGCGTCGAATTTCTCAATGACCGGTATAACGTTGGAATGTGCTGCTTAGAAAGTGCACAGGCAAAACGGACAATGTCATGATAATGGTTAGTATCAAAAGCTTTCTCTAGACTACCACATAATGAAATAAAGTAATCCCCTCGGAAAACACTAGGTATAGGAGTATTCGATCAAGTGACCTGCTCTGCAGAGGTTCGCATAGCCCTTGAGATTTTTATCCAATGTTAGTTTGGATCATTGCGCTGTTGTGACCGTGAATATGTAGGTAGCTGAAAACTCGCCTCTTGGAGTGTACACAGTATATTACTGACTTGACCTGACTTGACAGTGTATCTGTCAGTGAGGTTTGATAGGCGTTTCCTAGACCTTCACTGCTCAATTACCAAATAAATACTTTATGTACGTAAGCAAACGATCGCCGAACAAACGGTAAAAAAACAACACACCGAATAAACTTGGGCGATACACAATGGACGACACTCTTCAATAGAGTGGCGTCACAGATAGCCTACTGTGATATGATCAATTTATGTCCATGGTCGAGTTGCACAGGACTGTCTGCACGCGGTGTATTGCCATCGTTTATGTTGAAATGCGCAACTCGATATACAGAGTCCATGAAATGCGTATAATTGTGGTAGCCGGTAACCACTGTCAGTGAGTTGTGCCCGGACATCAAACACAATATCTAGTCGTCTTTCCAGGTGAGTAGTCCATCCTAAGGAACACAAAATGCTCTCACTTGACTGGTATTTTGTATCCACTTAAACATTGGATATCAATGCATTTGTATAATCACAACCGTCGAGTTTGGCAAACAAACGTTTCACAGGATTTCCCGTAATTCCATTTACAATGTCATATCACTCTATCCGACTAATGCCACTATACCACAAGTAAGTACGAACAACTTACTCTCAATGGGAGTTCACATCAGATCAGAGTCTCATCGGGCTCACGGCCGCTTTGAAAGACAGAAGGAATGGAATGCTGTGACTACCATTTATGACTGCATTTCAGAAATTGTGCATAGGTGCAGCCAGTGACGGTAATGTTCATGCCAGTCCACCAAAAGTTTACCGATGAATGCTGCTCGTTCACTCACTTGATGCGCAAGATATGCATCTAAGAAAGGAAACGTCTGGTGCCTTTCAAACCAATCAAGCACTTGTAACTGACAATGAGATAAGGATTGCATACACGGTGTATGTTTATTTTTGTCCACTGATTGACATGATCTCAAGCTGATAAATGGTTCCGGTTCAACCATAGACCACGAAGGTAACCGTCCAGGAAGAAACTTGTATACGGATCAACCAACTTTGACACACTATGAACGCAAACAGAATTCGTTCGTTCAACAGCATAACATCAACAGTGTAACGCCAAACCAGAAAACCTCACCTGTATAGCAAACTGAAGCGTTCCTTTAGGCGCACGGTTCGTCCTAACGTTTCTTCAACTGCAAATACAATTTGATAAAGGTCAATGTGAATGCAGTTAAGCTAAGCGACACGCAGGAACGTACGCCAGTACACATGTTATATTACTGCCAATAATGCTGTCGTGTACACAATGTATAGTCATGTAAATCGTGCGGTTTATAAGGCCACGCACACTGGCAATGACGCTACACCGTTGATCCACCAAAAGGATTCTCCAGCACACTCCAGGAGTAACGCCACTAAAGCCAACGATGGCTCAGCCGTTGCATATCCGGTAGAAATTGACTACTGACATAACTGCATTCATGCTTTCCGTGCAGTCTATAAGAGTTCGGTTAACCACCACAAATTGTTCAGATAACAGACGATGGCCACTATTGGATCGATTGCCAGTTAATTAACTAATATGGCTTTGTTCACACAAGTGTTTACAGGGTTTGCAATAGTGTGCAGCCCAATCCAAAATCCTAACTATAATTCCATGAATAAATGGTGTATGGAGTACTTAATTAATCACTGTAAATATTGATGGCTTTCCACTGGGTAGTGGAATTTTATATCCGGTGATATTCTACCATACCTTTTAACAGTTGTTCGCCGCTGTCTCTTTCTGTGGCTAAACAGAAAATAAGGCGATCAAGTAAAGACGATTGCTACAAAAATTGTGAAACAAATTCGATTCAGAAACTCAATTATAAACAAGACACTTACTTGACTCTGAGAGCCCGACAGTTTTCAGTTCATCATTGGTATTAGGAATCGTACAAACATGGTTGGGGGGATAAGGGCCTTTATCCAAAGAATCTGCGGAATCCTTGACTATATCGCGAACGCCGCGCCTCTCGAGTGGGGCTCCTGGATGATCCGGGGATATACATACCGAAAGTCGATTGATTGTCTGCGCCATGCAATCAACTACGACCCGCAACTCATTGTTGTCGCTTTACCAAACAGTTAGTACCAGAAGAACAAAAAATGCATTTTACTTCCCATGGTATAACACGAGACGGTCAATGGATAATTTGGTATATAGAAATAACGGAGCTCCTTAGCAGCTTATGCAATGTGGGTCGTGTTTGTATCTCTCAGTATCGAGTTTGTAACTTGCAGACAGTTGATGAGGACGTTAACGAATCTGCCGACTACTCGGTGACGCAAATGTTGTAGATGTTTAACTGAACAGAAAAAGGACAATGAATAAAGTGAGGCAGTTGGAAAAAGCAGATGCAGATTTCTTGTGTGAGCAATTCTACTGCTAGTTTGTAAAGGGTGGGGAAATTGGCTTCAAAAGTTGGCTTTGAGCGTAAATTATGGCTCATATCATAAAAAGTACACATTCAGAAATAAGCAGACTTACTTAACAGGTTTGCTAAAATGAAGCACCGGAATTTCACCATTTTCACAATCTTCTGATACGGACAATTCTGTCCGACAGGACATATTCTCCCAAGCACATTTACCGAGTTTTATAGAGCTTTCCTGCGTAATTGTGATGATAAAAGTCGGTGTTAAACTTAGCTAATCATGAATAATAAACATCTCAAACTCAAATGAATAAACGGACTCTATTCCAGTTTCAGTGTGTTCTCTTTAATAAAAGTTGAAAATCCTCATTCAAAATGGTGCGTAAAATTCATTGATACCTTTTTTAACAGAAAAGAAATGGTTGATTCAAACGTGTATCGTGTAGAAAGAATGAAATAAACTAATGTTCATTTGCAAATGGTAGTTATTAAACTAATTAACCTAACTGACACTGGATCGGCCAGTCACCATGTGAAAAAAATAAGCGATCGAGGAACGTGACGGTTTAACATGACGTGATGATTTAAATGGTCGCAGAGGCTAGAATCAGAATATTCAATAGCAAGCTGCAGTGTGACCAAAAGTCGTACGGCTGTTGGCCAACTGTAGGGGTTAGAACAAGAAGAAAATAAGATATTATTTACGTTGTCATCATCCCAAACATAGAGAGTAACGCATATCGATGCCATACAACCACTGTGTGAGAAAACAAGCCTGAACTGGGAAGTGAAAGCAATAAAAAATGGTGAGGCCTAAATGCCGGAATCATATATGTCAACATTAAGGTGCTTACACCTTTCAAACGAATAACAAGGCTGTGGGAGAAAGTAAGGCGTTATCAGCATCATTGCGTCTTTCGCTGCATCGTATCATCAGTCACATTTAATTTGTAGACATTTCAGCCGATATTATTCAAACTACGGAAGCCGATTGGCTGTGGGATATCCTAACGGTTATGACTGACGGTTGTGTCAGTTGCAAAGGCCTCAGGTCAGGAGACGAATTCGGCTTGCAATGACTAACCTCTCTGGTAACTTGACTAAAATTCTGGGCACCAGGCCGTTGTGTTCACATCTTGTAACGCTCAGCTGCAGTGTTGGAAGTAAGTTCTCGATGTGCCAAGCGACTAGTTCTCATCCCTTGTACATAAGCTAACCATTCACGCTTATGCAAATAAACTTGCATGACTCCCACTGTCAAGTATTCACCCCTTAATCTCATCGTTACTTATACGCTGAAGTTACCCGATGCGTTATAGTGACCACAGTGCAGAGATCGTAAATACCCCCTATTCAAGATAACAACGTTTTGCTGTTGTAACTTAGTACTGGTCTCTCACATAAACTTATAACAGATGTGACCAAGCCGTGTTGAATATTTACCCTCAAGAGTATGCAAAAGATTTTCAATAAAACTCCGCCAAGCCTCAGCAACTTTAACTTGTGCAATTAGGCAGAAGACGAGTGAAGAAAGCAATGGAATTCGTTCTTTCAGTCAGGAAATGAACGTCATTTCTGTTTTTGACTTGAGGGGTCAAAAAGTGTCCTGTTTGTAAAAATAATAAAATAGTAGAATCTGTAAAAATGGGAGTCTGAAAGTAGCAAAAAAAATTATGTTACCTTTGAATTTGAAGATTCACCTAACTGGGAAAGTGACTGCGATACCAAGGCGTTGCCCAAGAAAGCTGTGCTATTATTGTGACTGCGAGCACATTGATGTGGATTACAAATTGACACAGAAGAACAGGGAAGAATGGAGCCAGAGTGGGACGGAAATTTCGTACGACAAGAAACTTGACGGAGTGTGGGTAGTCTCTCGGCAAGCAAAAACCGATCCTTGTGTGCTTGAGTTCCAACTTCTTCATTACTAATTTCATTCATCCTTACGTCCTCTTTTAGAACAGACGAGTGTTGCCTTCGCAAAACAATTTTGCGTACTAAAGCAGCTGAGTCCATTTGAACGTCCGATTTGTCTATGATAAATAACAATGCAAAGCGCAGACTTATTCGACCAAACGTTATAAAACATTATACTACGTGTAACAGTGAATCCATAGTTCCTGAGACAAAACACTAATGAACAATGGTAAACATTAGGGGGATCTAAATTTCAATATGACACTTGAAGAAGCTAGTTGCTGGCTTTTACATCATGAATTAAACGCGGACTACATTATGTCAAACGAGAATAGCCATCACTGTACCGATGTTTCAGTGTCATAATCGTGTGATCTCTGATCGGACATCGTTGTGAATGAGCCATCTAGATGAATGTTCGGAGCATTCCTGTCACAACGAGACTGGACCTTGACGCGGTGTGACGGCTTGCGCATCTCTATGACCTATTGGGCTAAACTGGA
>JTDE01003714.1:67857-78258 GCA_014338405.1 Paragonimus skrjabini miyazakii | reverse complement strand
GATTGATCTACTTTTTGATATGCCGACTTGAGCCTCACTGACCACGTAGCAGGTGAAAAAAATGTGACTTGCATCACAAATTCAGAAATGTGTACCGTACTATCCAAATGTGCAACTATTTTTAGATATGAACAAATGTGATTTTCTACTTTTTCTAATATTTACAGGGATACAGACCTATCGATGTCTGCCAGATTTGCTATCACAACTCGCCGAAGAAGAGTTAAAGAAGTTACGTGAAAACATCAGCACATGTGCATTGATTTATTTTCCCTTGGTAAGAAACAACAATGAATACGCCTCGTCTGTCAAATGACAATCACCAGATGAATTACAATGGAGACGTATTAATGAACACCGGTACAAAAGGAATAGCGTTGTTCATCCAGAACTATCTCCATAATACAAGACGAGATTCTGTAAGCCACTAGTTTTAACGGGCTAATTTCCAGATATCGTAACCTACGCATTAACGACATCAAGAGTAGAGCGGTATTCAGTGGATTATTAGGATTGTCATATTAACTGCTAGTTCATGTACTGCGTTTGTACTAAGCTACTATGATCAGTGTGACACGTTTCAATCAAGTTCATACTCGAAATTAATGCGACCATCATTTACTTATTGAAACCGGCAGCCGTCTAGTTGATTAAACTTTACACCAACAGTGAACAACATGGTGTGCTTACTGAATGAGTCTGCTCAGCGCCAGATTGTGGAAGTATTTCAACTAACTCCAAAGTTCACTTCTTAATGAACCCAATGATATACACTGTCTGCCTATCAGCTAACTATAAAAACCTGAATAAAAACTTCGAGCCATTCAACTTGGTCGTGTAACACGTTATGCACAGTGGGTATCCTTGCGGTTCAAAGCATTATTTTATTTCGGCATTCAGCCGATTGACACAACCACCAAAGAACCGCTTGAGTAACGAACGGTGCTTAACTCTTACTAGAGTAGTTCGATTTCGTAGGCTGCCACACTCAGACCTTGTTACCGTTTTCATTTGATTTCTATTACTGTTCGGGTTCCCTAAACCGGCACGAAAATGTCGACTAATACCGTTTCAGGTTGGGTTCCTACTGAAAATCCCGAAAACAGAAGTTCAAACACCCGATATTGAGTTCTGCGGCCTACAATATGCTGTAAGTATTTTGCACATTAACATACCACAAACGATCATAGTATGAATCCAATTGTGATGAAATACAGCTTATATTTGTAAGGACGCTGCTCAAAATCTATCTCCGTACATAAGCCAAGAGGTTGCGACGGCAGACAAGAGTGAGATCCTTTATGCTAGAACAATTTCCTTAACCATTTGCCCCATAAGCACAGTATACCTTGTTTGTGGAGCAGATTATTATGAGTATCTAACTGTGAAACGTGGGCACTCCGTATGACGATCAAGCGTTCACATTGTCAAAACCAAATCACGAAAACAATGTACTTTGCAGCGCCATTTCCATAGAAGAGTATGGGCTATTTTTTGGAAAAGCTACTCAGGAAGTTCGAATGAATAGATTTCATGTGAAGACAATTATTTCATGGAAGACATTTCAAATGGCTCAACAGGATTAGGTCAACTGTAACCTGGCCGTAAGATCTTAGGATTGTTCTGTACGAAGACTGAAACAGTCGCAACTGGTCAACATACATAATTACGGTTTCAAAAGTACACCTCAATGAACACACTGAATAGTTTGTTTCCAAACGGTCATAAAATCATTCTCTTTGATAACCAAATGCGCTTTCGTGCGTAGTCTGCATGACTGTGAACAATACACACGAACTGAGCCTTTTAAATAAGACTGTGATGTATCCTGCTTAAAACAAAAAGCATTCATTATAAAACCTGGTGGATCAGTGTCACGTGATCCGGCTGGTGAGCGTGTCAAATCTCACATGACCACCAATCTACAAAACCGAACGTATCTTTATAACAGAGTTAGGTTTAGCAACACGCCGTTACGACCGATTAAGCGACCACGTTCCGTGAAACTCAAAAATATGTTATTGGTCGGCAGTTACATCAGTTATTCGTCCACAACGGCCAACAGTACAATCAGTATTGTAGATCGGGTTGTCCCTCACCTCAACAATGACTTCGGACAACCAAGAAGATATAATCAGAGAGAAGCACTGATGAAAACAAGGCTGAGCAGAGTAGCCCTGGAAAGTATGAATGCAGATACGCGACTGACTGCGATGCATCGTCACCTCGGATAGCAATTTGAGTGATCACAAGATGGGTAGACGACACCTAACAACTTTGCTCAATGGAACAATCAGAGCCTTGATATTTGGGGAACGTATCGGTGCCTGACTACTGCAGGGTTTTACTCAACTGTTGATGGTCTCAGAATATAAGGCATGGTGTGGTAAACGTTTACCTAGCACGCGGAGTACGTGACCTAACCATCACAAACTGTGAAGCTGGATTATTTGATCAACTGACAGTGTCGTGGGCGTTTCGAAACAGATGCCAATGAGCGGCCGCATTGCCCACGCACCACTATTTATGATGTGGGCTAACTGGCGGGCACAACGATGATCAAACACCGCAAGTCTGTTGATACATTAATCGTGAACAGACCACGTTTGCAAACCGCAATGCGAAACGGAATGCATACAAGTATTAGACACCTTTTGCAATGTGCTGCTTCAAAATTGAAGTTTTCCCCTCCTACGTTCTCTATCGTAGACAATCTGGATGAGAGTGACTGGTTTTGCGCCTCTGAGGTCGACACATCTGTCAAAACTCAAAGCTTCGCGCATGGACTGTAGGATAAATCGAGCAACGATTTTCGTTCTCGGCATGCGTTGAAAATGCAGTATCCGTTTAGAAGGTGACCTCTTCGATTGTAGAAAGGTGTCTTACACTACATTCCTGGAACGACGCACACACTAAAACATGCATGACTGAAATTGCTAGTCGCAAGCTTCACAATCGATAGAAACTGACAGGTAAAAATGAGACGATTACAAAAATAGCCAGAATGGAGCTAATAACCGCTAGGCTTTCGCCCATCAGCATCATCATCATAGACAGCAATACATCAGTGGTTCACACTGATGCTTAACTGCCACAATTCCAAGCAGTACGTCTAACCACAAATTGGCGTCATCATTTTGATTCCAACAAGGAAGTCATCAGTGGTTTGTAAACGCACACTTCGGAGTTGATAGTTTGTCACTTGATATCAACGTGTGAAACAGATAAAACGTGTCAGCCTTAAGCGATGGTTCCCTATCAAATCCTCTGGTGATATTTACAAAATGGAATGAACGGGAGTAGCTCTTTAAAAGAATGACGTCTAAAAATTCGACCTAATGAGAATTTCACAGACCAGACCGGTTGGATGAAGGGAAGCTTACTAAACGGACTGATGGACAATGGGAATCCGGAAGGGAGGGAATGAATAACAATTGGTAAACTGAACGGTAGAAAGAATGACTTTTGAAATGATCAGTTCGAAATGACCAGCGGACAAATAGGTCGAGCTACAAACTGAGATTGCCGATGAAACCTTTTTTATTAACTTGCAAAACAGTGTACAACACATCGTTATGCATCAAAGACATTGCTCTCCTTCTCAACCCACCCGAAAGACAACCATTTATACAATATGTCGGTTTATTTGCGGGTGTAGTAACGTTTAAATAAGTGGAACGGATCAGTGACAACATGCTCTCACATCTGACCAATCTTAAACAATTTATATCGGCTATGTCAAAATAATGAACTGCTGACTGAAACAATCGCAGAGAATATTGTTCCATTCAATAGCAAACGCAGTACAGCAGGTGACCATATAACCGATGGGGTAAAATTACTCCAAAAATTCCAGCGTAATGGTAGCTCGATATCGTCAGCGATTAATGGAAACGGGCTAATAAGAAAACAGGCGTACACCGCGCACGAAATATATAGGGACAATCGGTTACCTGGCCGCAAAAAGCAGTATCCTACTAAAATGCAAAATAATGAAACTATGTAGTTGGTTTGTTTCCTAATTGGTGTTATGTGTATTTTATATAGCTCGCCAGACACTGGAAGACGTTCCGCAAGTCCAGATTTAATTACGTATTTGAATAGCCTTAGCAGTTAACAGTACACACCTTGGGGGTCGTTCATAGAATTCCACTGGCGTGAGAAATGTCAGATACTTCCGTACTAAGTGTGAGAGGACAAGGAACAAGAAAGTCGACTATGTTAGGAAAAAATTCAATTTCAAAATTCTTAATATTAGCCAGAACGTATTGACTACCAGCTTTTCTTTCAGTTTGCAGATAACGAGATGGCCTACTATCGAAATGATACAACGCGAGGTGGGTTCATAAGTTACTCATTCAATAATGCGTTTGTAACAGAATTGGATAAACGGTATGGAGACGTTATGTATGCTATCATTGGTAAGTTCAACTTTATTCAGTAAATATGAAGCACGACAGAAAACATCTGAGTAACTTTCCACTAGGTTTAAAGGTTAAAATCCGCAAATCTAGTATGTTCAACAAGGATATCTTGTGCTTTCATATTCATCTGACTGCTGCGAATCACACTTAATAAGAGTCACCCTCGAGTCGCTTCAGAGTTTACTTGCCTCGGCGAAAGCATTTTCCAATGATACAATTGTTACTCCTGTCACCAACTACGACTACACATCAAAAAGTAAGCAAAGGTTGCAACGTTCCTGGTAACTGTGGAGTACAAGGAGACGAATTTGCGGGCACTTCTCTCCCAGCGATCCGCCTTCACACATTAGCCAACATGCAGCTGATTGTCGCACGGCATACATTCTCGAATTCTGACCGCCATCATCGACAACTCTGTCTAGGTGTTTGGTAATGAAACGTAGCCGGAATCGAACGTTTAGGTAAGAGTATATTTGAATTCAATCAGAAAACTAAGCTGAAACAACCGGCACCCCCTAAAAGTAACTCCATCGTTTCACCAATTGTCCACATTTCGGGAAAAAAACTAACCATGCTCAACGAACAACGGCGCAACAGCTGGGGCCTAGGTAGGACTTTGAGATCGAAGGTCAGAGTGGTAAATACAGTCTGCAGTTGCTAAACTGCTGGCAACAACAGCTCTTCACACCAAGTCAACACTTGATCGTCAGGCATCTTGCACCAATCGGCTACGGCATCAGTCAAAAATGCACGACGTGACGGATGAGAAACCCGTCATTTCCAGCACAGGGCCCTGTCATTTGAGGGCTAAATAACTAACCCTATCTGTTGGTTGCTATCGAACAAACACCATTCAACTTCACCGTTAAGTGTCAGTTGGTACCACCGTTGGATGAAAATGAACATACGGATCAATTGTGAAGTACTGAGACATTCCATTTAGAGCCATAGCGGTTCAGTTCACAGTTACGATAACAATTCTCCAGTCACTTACTGTACGCATCTGGAGAGCCATAAGTTACCCAGATTAGTAAAGACGATTATAGTCTTAAAGATACAAGCTCCAAACATTATCCTGATCTTCGAACATGATAATTCAGCGTTCAGTGTAAGTTTATCGGTCAACAACACCCACAGTTTCAAGTTTCAAAAGACAACGTAGACACCGGGAAACAACATTGCGAAAGCGTTTTGCACTTTTGTGCTTCAAAATGCAATCTGAAACATACCGCAACACAGACCATTAATCTGACAGCGCTTTTTTAAACTATCGTGCACCGGCACACTGGCGTCGGCAAAGTTGAGGAACACTTAGTTTTGGTTTAACCCATCCCTATGTGGGATTTATTAAACGATTCTCCGAATATCCCGGTCTACGTGAGAGTATGAAAATAGGAAGCTCAAACACCTACACAGCAACGATCAGGTTTTTCAGAAACACACCATACTGGCATGTTAGCACGTGCCATACTGGGCCGTAGGTGGACTGAATACTGATAAACAGTTCACACGCAGAGAGAAGCATTCGAATTGTACGCTCAACAGTCGAGATAGTTATCACGGAACAACCTCGAATAGACTGAACCAATGAACCGAAAATGTCCGCAGTAAAAATAAATCGTAACTGTTGGCCAGCAGAGCGCAAAGGGTTGGGCCATAACCGGGTATAGTGATAACCTGGACCTTGAGTCTGCGTGGTAGACGAAACTTCACTTTCTTTAGGTCTGCTTCTTGGATAGCAGAATCCACGAAATATCGTCTCAAAGGACAGTATCCAACGTTCTCTGAAGGCATTCGATCGGTTCGCCCATGACCAAACTTGTCATACAGTTGCATATATCAAGTGCACAATACGACTGTTCATTATCTTGCTAGACTGGTAAATGCAAAAGTTCAAAATCCAATAGAGAATCTGGAACTAAAATCAGACAATGTTTCAAAACAGAAAGATAGGCTGTGCTTCAAGAAAGCAGCTCTATAGGCACTTATTTTCAGCTGCGCAGTAGTGCAGTTTTGAAAATAACCCACAGAAAAATAAAACAGGCATTGAACAACGCGCCCACAACCACAATGACATCAGAACACATCATAACATCACGTGAAAATAGCTGGTAGGTCCATAAATAACGAAACCCGACTCTACAACCACACCAAAAATCATGTATGCAACGGACAAGGTGCCCCGGATTAGACGCTCTACCAGTTTCGCGAAAAACCTACTTGTGCCTAGTCAGTGGTGAACTTAGTGCTTACTTCAACTCTGAATGGTACTAAGCACACATCCTTGGACAGCACGATTTCACAAGCCAGGAATTACTGACACAAAGCTCCACGATCTGCCACTTCTATCAGAAAGTATGTTGTCACTCTGTTAGTAGACAAGTCAGATAAGAGTGTAAGCACAGCGGAAATGCGCACGTGGCCACAGATTTCCTGAAAGATATGGCGAAACAGACGCCAATAGCGTTTTCTCAATTAAAAGACGACCAACAATTAACCCCGGTTCAGTCGCCCACAGTAAACAGTAAGGGTTCATAGTTTGTTACAAGAAAAAGAGACTTCTGTTCATGCTTTCCTGTCAATGTGCTAGTCAGTGGAAAATTGTGTTGGACGGTTTATGGGTATAAATAAAAAGTGGGCGGAACTAAACAAAGAGTCAATTCGATGAAGCCGCCGGTTGCAATGATTTTCACAACGGACACTGAAACATATCGAAACAACATTCACCCTGACATGCAGAGTTAACGACCTGTGAGACTGAGATGGAATAACTACGAAGCATTGTAGCTGTTGGTAGAACATTTGCCGCCTCTAGGCATTTTCTTTCTATCGCTGGTTCAAATCCATCCGAAGTCCAGATTTTTCGCATTTGGATCTTTTCTAAATTATCAAACCTGTCAAACTACTTATCAGGAAGATGTCAATGGATACCAAGGGTTGTGGAGTATTTTGTAAGTAGGAATTAGGTCTCCTCCTGAAGTGTCTGAAATTCATTGAGAATCGACTTGTCTTCCAGCCCTTCAGGGTAGGGGATTTTCTTGAGCCCAACAACTTTTTCTGAAGATAAGTACGATATGCTTGTACGTTCATTTCCAGGTGTGGTGGATTATGGAGACAAAGATTGTGGAAAACACCTCGGTGGTAGATTCCACAAATCCTTCCCAACAGATTCAGCTTCGTATTTTTTATCTATGAGGCACAGTTTTTAGACGGACTAAAACTGCTTGCCATTATGTCCCCCAGATCACTTTCGAATGCTGACACAAGCAACTTTGTGTCCCCAAGATATTAGTCAGCACAATCTTGACGGCGAAAGTGCATGACTTCGTAGATGTTGATATTGAACAGCAGGTTATTTTCTACGAACCACTGGTTGGGACAATTAAAATCGCTCTATCAGGTTATCATATTTTCTGACCACTCTAGAAACCGCCAGAGCGTTGTCATCCGCGCAGAGAAAAGTCAGTAATTTGACAACACTGGGTGGTTCAATAGCAGAAAGAATGAGTAACAGAGGTCTTATGATTCATCCTTGTGAAACATCGCTATTAGCAGAGAACCAATCTAACAGCTGTCCATTCACATTGATGCTGAATCTACGTTTAGCCAGATAAGCTTCAAGCTACGTGAGTGAGCGTTCATGAAAATCATAACTATTGAGCTTACGCAACAAGATGGAATGATCAACCCTGTCAGTCTTTGGGAAAATCGAGAGAGAAACCACATCCATGACCAGGCATGCGTCGGTAGCATTTGTCCAAGCGCACGACTATCCTCTGCGAAATCCATGCAATTGTTCAGTGGTAAACTCAAGGAATTCAACTTTAGCTCGAAGTCATCTGGTAATTTCTCTATCAATTCGGATACGACTGGAAGCAACGCTGTTAGTCGATAGTTTGGAAAGTCACCTTAGCATCCCCTTTTAAAGATAGATATGATTGTTAACCGTTGCCAGTCTTTCTACAGACGGTCACTAGACAAGGAGTGATTAAAAGGTACTGCTAGCAGTTCCTCCAAGTCACTGGTACAGCTTTGCAGAGCTACAGTAGATATCAAATCTGGACAGGGTAACCTAAGTTGACAGGTTCTTCAAATTGATTTTCACTTGTGACATTAGAATTTGGGAAGTTCAGTTCAGTGGCTGACGAACATCAACCAAACACATGAATAAAACTGTATCCTCACGGAAAATCTCACCCACGAACAAACGCCCCGAAACGATAGTATGCAGGCTTGTTTGTGTTCTCCGACACATAAGTAGCTACAAGTTCACCAGCTTTGCCAACTAGTCGGGCTTTTCGATCATCCTTCCAATACTATCGTAAATTCTAAGACTTCGAATATGTATCCACGACCTATCATATTTAAGGCCTGCTGGCTGGATTACCTGAGGTTCGAACATAATAGTTGTCGGGATCTAAAGGGTTCGAGCAGTGAAACGCTTATATTACTTTGCACCACCCAACAAAAAAACAGTCCCACTGGAATACAACGAACAATCAGTGTTGACGCTGTTTACGGATTCCCTCAGCGGCAGCCACTACGTTCATGTGGATGTACTTTTAGATGACCATCAAATGGAACATAGCGGTCGCTCTAAATCCAATCACGCGCAGCCATGGAAACCATCAACTGGCACGAACCCATTCAACTGCCGACTATTGGCGCACATCAGGTGCAGTAGATAACCGAAACGGTAGCCAGCCAGTATGCCTCAAGCAGCAAAGCCAAATACATTTGTCAATGAAGATTCCACACCAGAAGATGAAACGTCTGATAGTGGTTGGGATGCAACACAAAAGTGACCGCGAACATCAGACAAGTTAAGGAAAATGACGAACGATTCATTCCGCTCATGCAGAAACTTGTTAGTACGCAAGACTAGATGATTATGGCAGTTCCGACAACATAACTCGGTATTGGACCTCTCCACATGCCTCATCCCAAATGAACAACCCAGTGGTGGTCTCGAACAGGTCGACGAAACGAAGCACCGCCACTCACAGGCAGGTTTCTTTCAGTTTGAAGTCAAAAAAGCAAACTAACTGGTTTAGAGATTATCACATTCTGGCAGTAAAAAACCTGTGCATAATTTTAATTCAAGTGCAACAGTGACGTCAAGTAGTCCAAACCTATGAACTACCCTAAGAAATGTGTACTCGGTATTGTGGTTGTCACAATAAAAATTCAGTGCTGCGAAGACTAAACTGTCCTAAGTTAACAGGCAGAATCTCAAAGATGAAGTCTTTTGGCGAGGTTTTTAGAATGTTCGTAAACAGCCCATAAAACATACATATCGGTCGATCGCCCTAAACAGAAACAGATCATTTCAACTTCCTTTAGATTCCGAAACGGCCATCATGCACAGACTACAAGACCGCATCCTCGAGCACTCGAAGCACATTCTTCGGGCACATCAATTTGCGGCAGAAATGGACTGGTAAGTTGAATATTAACAAACGTATAATTATGCCTTATAAGCAAATGCAATCATAACTGTACATAGGAATGCTACAATGAATAACTAACCGAAAATCCAGAAGAGTATACAAGATGACAAAAGCAATAAATGCAGTTCATGGTACTACGTCCCTGCTGAGTGGTAGGCTACCCGTAGTGGGATCAAAATGAAGCTGAACAGAATTTATTTGCAAAAATGTGCTTATCTAAATTAGTGAAATGTAGAACTCAGGATCCCGCAACTTACAGTCGACTATGCAAGGTCAACTTTAGCCACAACAGACAGTAATATTAAGCATCGAAAGATAACGGATGCACCGAACATCATTATCATAGACAGCAATACATCAGTGGTTCACACTGATGCTTAACTGCCACACAACCACGAAGAAAAAGCAAACCCTGTATAGAAAGAGAGAAGAAAAAGGGAAGGGGATGGGACCTAAACACTAAAAAATATCTACGTCTACATTCAAACACACAACATCAAGGTGCTTACACCTTGCAAACAAACAAC
>JTDE01003714.1:12272-32618 GCA_014338405.1 Paragonimus skrjabini miyazakii | reverse complement strand
ACAACGTGGTCACAAAATATGAAGACCTTGACTGCTCCATTGAGCAAAGTGGGTAGGTGTCGCCTGCCTGGATGGGGTCCTCGTGATCACTCAAACGGCTGGTTAGAGACGCTATCCGAGATGGCTATGTGTCGCAGTCAATGGCGGACCTGTATCCATACCATTTCTAGTTTTTCCACTTAGTCTCGTTTTAATAATTTTCAATCTTCTCAGTTACGTTTTCTTCTAGGATATTCCACGTCACTGTTGAGGTGAGCGTCGGCCCGAGTCACAGTACCTTTTGGTCAGGCTCATGGCTGTTGTGATGATGATGATTTGTGTACATTCAGCCACGATTTATTAAGTATGCACAAGTTGATTTTATACCCAATCGATACTTACCGTTGGACAACAAAATAGTGAAGCTTGTAGAGAATATGCTTCTATTTACTCAAAATGAATACCTGAGGAATTCTTGCGGCATTAGTTATACATCCAAGCTCGTATGCACTAATGTTGTGATTTCAAAAAATGTTTGGAATGGAAAGTTGTTTATTTTAAGGCTTCCATTACAAGTATTTAAAAACATGGAGCAACGAAGACAAGCACTGTTTTGTACGACTGCCGTATATTCATTTTGGCAGTAATGCAGCCATATTCTCGTTGGTGACACGTTACGCATAGTCCATATACACGTTTTTAACAGTCGCTTCCAGTCCCTTGTATTCCGTGCGTGGAGACCTCCCCTTCAGTACCCGCTTCTTCCAGTCGTGATGTACTATTCGCAAAGGGATCTGGATGTTATACAACACAAGACTTGGCGACATACGATTGTCCATGAGCACATAGAAAAAACTGCTATTAAATTATAAAATGAACGGTGGTGAACAACTCTTGCCAAATATCCCTCATCCGATCATTAAATTGTGTACACTCCGTCACAAAGTTATAAAATCACCCAGTATATAGCAATATTGTTCTTTTCATTAGGGTCAGCGCATTCAGTTCTGACTTCACTTTCGGATGTCGGGAGTTAAAAACGCGGGTGGCGCAAGGATTGTTTATTCAGAAGATCAACACGTCTTATATGCTTCAACAACATCCCGAACACAAAAACCCATTTGAATATAACGATAATTCCGGGACAACACTGTCGTCAACGACACGTTGATGCATGGAAGCCATTATTTTTCGCCGGATTGCATTCCAATATTCTGTCTTCTATCCACTCCCGGTTATTTCAGTATGTACCTCCGCCTAACTACTCACGAGCAGTATAATGTGATCGTTTGTCCTCACCATACTGGTACCTAGAGCACACCCGATCCTCACAGACAGAACTGGAGAGAATAAAATATTAGAAGCAGAGCAGAAAAATAAGTGGCAAAATTATGAGGTGCTCACATGATCACATCAGCGTGGTCCTTGAGACCTAACATTCAACGTCAAAATAAACACCCAAAAGCTGCAAGTAGGTGTCACCTTCGGAAGTACGTGTAACGGCATGTTGTGTTTGCTGTGATGAATTAATTGCGTGAAGCGCGTAAGCCGTCAACGTTTTTCCAGTCAGATGTGGTCAAATAAACGAGGTCATGTCTGCGATAATCCCTTGACGACAGAAGTTTAAGTTGACTCGAAAGAGGTCAGACATTGGCTTTGAAGCGGTCTGTGGGAGACCGCTGAACTACTTCAGAAGAGCAAACTTTCCTATTATGATTTTCTGGCATGTTCCTCCTCACAGAACATTTCGTTGCTGCACCTGGCTTACCGCACACTTCGTACAACTGCCAAGTTGGTCGTAGTCTGGCAATCCGTCTTTTAATGCACCCACCTGTGTTAACATTCTTCCGTCTGCGGAAAGCAACCAACATAAAAAACTTAGTAGTGATTTCCAACACACGAATGAAGGTAACTAGGCCTTTCCTCGTCTTCCTGCTGTTATATATATAGAAGTTAATCCGTGTTTTAACGTGGGATAGTTAATTCACATTGATGTTGTGTTCACTCTCAGAAGGTTATATTTTTATGACCGGTCTCAAACTTGCTCTCTATTCAACAGCATTTAATCAGGTAATTTATCAACCCATGTGATCTTCTGAGGAATGTGCTGCTTACTAGGTAGTTTCTTGAGTCTTTCTCCGTTCAATCGTTAATCAAGTTGTGGCGAAATTTCCTATGAACAATTCTTTGAGTTTACTACTTCCTTTCGTTTTATAACACATAAACATTTCGCAACTAATACACGGTTTGACACAACTGGCTCTCTTAATTCCGATTCCTCCAACTGTGTGTATACATTCCAGATGCAAGCGCTCACTCCGGGTGCGGCTGTTCTTCACTTTTGTTATTATTTACTTGGCACGAATTATACACAAATCCACTTTTCATACAAACTGAACATCATCCATAACTGATCGCAGCTGTCGCATTCCCATAGATTTTCCAGTCGGCCCCTTTCAAAAAGAAACACTAGACTCGAGTTTCGCTTTCATCAGTATTACATATTCTTTCCAAGGTGGAGACCAGAACGCCGGCCACGCTTCCATGAGGCAACCCTGTTGACCACTGCGCGACTGTACTCGTATCAGGCCAGTTAGGACAGTTACTCTATCTTCTCTCGAAGCGATCAGACCTGATCATTACTCACAAGCAGAAGTGGTTGTGCGTTCACATATGATAATTTGGTCGTGTTATTGATGCAGTGGTCAACACCATTGCCACATGAAAGGCGTGACCGGAGTTCTAGTCACGGCAGCGGCAAGGATGTGCACTGCTGACGAGCTTTAATGAGAGCGAAACTCGAGTCTAGTGCTTCTTTTCGAAAGCGGTCGACTGGAATGTCTTTGGGAATGTGACAGTTGCAATCAATTATGGGTGACGTTCAATATATACGAAAACCAAAATCCCCTACAACGCACGGGATACGTAGTTTCTTCATTTTAGTTATCTGTAAAACCAACTCAGCTCTTCCTTATAGATAAAAATGGTTGTGTTCGTTCGGCAATTTTTCCATGCATTTTACTGCGGTCGTTCTTATTGCGTGAACTGAAGTCAATGGGTTACTTGTCTTTCATTTGCTGAAAATCTAAGAAAGTTAGCAGTTGAAAATTCACCTCCCCGAATCTAATTGACTTGTCTTGGACAGTAACGATAGTCAAACGAGAAAAATGAAGAGTAACTGGTATTTTAAAAACAAAAGAGTTTTTCAACAATACAAAGCAAGCTAGCACTGGATGTTTCGACCGGAACTATTCAAAGGACTCTCCAGTACGGCTCCTAATTAGATGAGAAGAGAAGAAATTAGTGTCAAATCGCTCCTAGCGATTTAGGGTAATTCACTCAGTAACGCCTATTCGACAATTCCAATAACGCTTATTCAGACGGTCGGGTTAACGGGACTATCTTCCAAGTCCAAAGAACGTCAAAAAAGGCGATCAAAAAGATTGGAATTTATACGGTACTGCTTAATAAAATTACAACAATGGTACTGTCTCACAGTGAATGTGAATCAACCGGTTACACAAATTATCCAACAAAGGAGTTCAAAATGAGACAACTAAGCACGTGTTCACAAACATCCACCAGTCAACGGGAAATGACCTCATTAAAACAATCGGGTACAGATGAAGATGAAAACGTGTCAACATCAAGGAGGAAGTTTTAACAGATAGACAATGATAGTTGTAAGGAAAACAGTAAATATTTCATGTGTAATTATGGTACGAAATTCGTTATGATCGTTTACTGCACACAGTAAAGAAATAAAGGCAGATTAAGGATAGGCTTTCTACAACCAAACCAAACACACCTCTACGGATTCATCGTTCCGCATCATACCAGACAAAAGAGGACAAACATACCAGACGAGCTTCAACAAATCCAACAATCGGTCCTTCCCAACCCAGGGCAGATTCCAAAACCACTGATTAACTATCCACTTTTCTACCTTGTCTGTTTGATGTGTAAAGAAAGCTTGAATGAGGCGAATTTCGCACACCGTGAACAATGAAATCAGTTTGAGCAAAATTAACGAAAATGTTACTAATAATGTATCCTAAGTATATCTGGAAGTATACATGACCACACAGTAGATCGGCTTTTCACAATAACTAACAAAATTCCTATTTTTACTAACATACTGGAAAGTTTTCATTGATTTCTACTGCATCATCTTTGACAGTAGGAATCATTTTCCGGTATACTCTACTAGCATGCCTGTTCCTCGTCATAAAGTGTCTCTGTCGCGTGAATTTCATAAACCGAATAAGCTAGCCTATAGTCTCAATCTAAACCCATATGGAAACTTTTGAAACCTACCCGTTCAATAATAAGACAAAAATGCAGCAGTATCGTCTCATCTCAGTTAAATGTTGCCCTCAAACGAGAATAATAGTATCTGCATCCAATAATGCTTCATTATTTTTGTCAACAGCTTACTAAAGCACCACATGGACGTTGTAGGGAAAAATGAAAATAGCATTTTGGACTAATACTTCCGTCGAATATGTTATCTAATATCCTCATCACTTTATTACAAACATTCCTGTTCTACTGGTGCTACGCCGATATGTATATAAAGTATCGGCATTGCGATTTTCAAAAAATCATTTCACAGGGTTTGAATGAAGACAGATAGCATAGAAACTGGGTGGCCTCAAGAGTTCGTCATGAAAATATACTTATTGGGGCTAAACAATAGTGAAAATAAAATACATCGTCGGTTACCCGTTGATCAGTGTCAAACAATCATTAAAACGTCAACAGAGACTAACCACTTAAAGACGAATCGGCAGTATTAGCGATGCGTGATTTAGAATTCGTGCACAACCACCTCACAGACGGTTAGGTAACACTTTCAGTGTGGGTGAAGCCTATTAGTGAGATGGTTGGCCAGGACGGTTGTAAGGCTTGCATAAACAAAAATCGAACTGTGTAACCTGCTGGGAATCGAGCCAACTGTGACCGGCATCTAATGTCTCATGTATCTTGGCTGTTTGACCGAGATTTCTTAAGCTACATGGAATATCTAAGGGGCGTAAAGTCGGCTGTATGTATTGGTCGGGTGTGCGTCGACTGATATTTTGTTACATTTGATGAAAACCTACGGATTAGGCTGGGCGGTGGTTTTTGGTCAATTCAAAGCAGCTGGTCCTCCAGTCTACATAATAAGTCGTATAGCAGCAATATACCGAGTATACAAACGTGAATAAGTCAACGATAGTCAATTGGTTCCTGAGGCCCACTGACAGGCAGAAGACACACTGAACTCGTCCCTCACTTTTACTGCCGATAATGTGAATTTGATAAAGTTGATGTTGACCTCTTCTTTGTGAACATCAAGCTTGATTAATACACGGATGAATATCACTGTCTTCCCCATTGTGACGACCGGATATAGTGGCTTGTCCACAAACGTACTTTAAAGTGCTGGGTTACCGGTACGACTATTTTTTCGTAATAATTCAGTTGATTTCGAGATACGATGCGCCTGTAGAGCAGATTATCACTGCTATGATGGAAAGGCATTCATTGAGTTTCTCTAGTTGCGGTGAGCACAGTTCCTTTTCCACCAGTTTCAGGTTTGCATACGATAAAGAAGGCGCTATAAAAATCTGCCTGTGCGCATTCTTCAGTTTAAATTCAAGAAGGGAAACGATATTTATTTTTATTTACAGGTAAATGTGGTAAACAGACGCACTAGAATGAGTATTCAATGATACCATGTTAATCATATCCAAGTTACAATAGGATGAAAACTATTGATAAATGGATTGAGAATAACACAACGTTACGAGCAAATTGTAATACTCTACGTTTCAATTTCGATTACAACACTCCAGAGGAAGGCCACCCGAGGTGGTTGAAACGTAGAGTATTACAACTTGCTCGTAACGTTGTGTTATTCTCAATCCACTTATCAATAACATGTTAAACACGACGCCCAAACTGTTTGACTTCATTCGTACTCAATTTGGTGCGGATATCCTACAGGATGAAAACTACTTCAACTGGCCATATAGACATATTTTCAGTGGTAAGATTCAGCAGCTGTTATTGCAATCTGATTGCGAAAGTATCCGCCAGCAATTAACTCATTTCCAATTCACTTGCATAACAGTGTTATTCGTCGATGTATTTTAATAGTACTTCGGGGGTACATGGTGAATGCAGTTAATCAAAATGAGGTGTATACTGAACAGAACATCTGATTGTTTGATATATTTACATGTTAACTTGACAGTCTCTAACAAAGCAATATCTGTGGACTATAAGTAGATATAAAAGGAACAGTCACTGTTTATTCAAAGTAGTCCTCCCTATATTAATAACGAGATAGGTGTATCGAATGAACCATGAGAGCAACCTCCGATGAATTACTTTAAAAGGTTGTATGGATCACGTTGTTCTTGTGTAGTATAGTTAGGTACACACATCGAGAATACAACCGAAGGATTGGGTGGGTTTATGGATCTTGGATGGTTTATACAAACGGGGATCGTGAGATCAGACCACCGTGAGTTACTTTACCTGTGTTTCTGTAATAATTCTTGTTGCAAAGATTGTGCACACGCCCACACAGTCAAACTCACCGTGATCCCCTTGGTTCTAAATCCGCCAAATTGACTTTAATCCAGGAAAAAATCTCAGGTTCTTTCAACGTAGACTTTCCTCTCTGCGTTCACTATATCTGTTCGTTTTTACATGAGAATAACTTCACGTTCACGATGATTCTTCAGGACTTGAAGACAGCCATAGTAATGAGACTCTCAAGGCAAATGATATTTAAACTGGGAATTTCACACATCGCAGCCTTCGTAATAAGACTTTCCAGCCAGCCCTTTTCAGTTTAATTCAGCCACATTATCGACTACTCATCAGTAAAAACTGAGATCGTCAGTACTAGTAGCGGAAGCTGGAACCCATGGGGCTCGGAAGAATAACCGCCAAAAAGCTGTCGCCCATGAAATATGCTGACTTCCAAACACACCAATTTTGAAAATAGATTGTAAATTGTGCTTCGCAATGTTCATTAATGGCAGCAATATTCCCACAGTTAAATGATTCGCTTCAAGCGTTTATGGATTCCGCTCGATTCAATCGTTGTTTGGCCACCGTGTGAGACAAAACAACTTGAAACTTGATATCCGACTAATGAGGCGTGGTTTTGCATATTTTTGGTTCATTACGTCAATGAAAGTACCCCTTATTTCCAAACTTCGATTGACTACATACAATGTCGATTGTTTTTTCCGGTTTTGACGATAACTGTGAATTGTGTACAGTTTTCCATATAAATCTTAGAAGTGTAACCGTCTGCTTACTTAATAACTAGTGTCTCCTTTCATTGCAATCGCTGAAATTTTCAGCGGATATTTTGTCGGATGCAACAATCGTCAGCCTTACCAAACGATTGGAAGAACTTAATGCAAGTGAGTTTACGTAGCACATGGTTAACCGCATATTCTCCTAGTCATTGATGTCACTAGAGCAACTCATTGGAATATGTGCTGCGCACGCAGGCGAACTATATCCAGTCATGCAGCTCATGCAAGAGGCGTTTGAAATCGAGTCTCTGAGTATTATCCAAATGTGGATGGTCCGAATAATTGACTTTGAGGCTATTCAAAAACAGCATCGCTTCTCAGTCAACCAAGGTCTGGATTCTATATTGGACGAATGTAAGTTAAGTACACCATGCATTTGTGCGATCGACTAGAATCTAGTTCGACATCGATCGTAGCTGGAAGTAGTTTTGGTTATTTTTGGATCTCGCTTCAGATGAGTAAAAGATTTGCTGGAAAATTAAATGTTGGTTTCCGGTTTATATATGCAATACTTATATGAATATATGACACGGCTAGAATTGTACCACTTATGGGTTGCGACCAACATCCAAGAAAGTGAGGCGCCGAGCCATTTGTTGAATCACAGGGGTTTTACTAAAACAAATGAATAACTGTGGTACCGGCTGAAACAAGACAAAATGACAGTGAAAATACTCACATAACGATAATCACCAGTAAGCAATGACAAAAATTCTTGTTCTTGAGACAGCAACTGTGTACTACGTCCAGTTGTCGTGACCGCAAAAGACACTTGGCCTGCAAAGTCGTCTATTGCAAAAAATTCCGTACAGGTTATGTTAAAATATAGAACCACGAACAAGTACACTCATTTGCATGGCTGACGTGTAACCATACGCACTGGGTAACAGTACGTACCTTGATGGCACGTCTCCCAGGGTGTATACACAATGTCCCAATAGTCGTTTCTGATCACAGGCCTTCCTGGCATTGAGAACTGCCCTTGAGTTCCCGAGTGTACGCACTATACTACTCAAAAACGAAGCTGTCTGCTATATAACACAAACATTAGTTTGTGACTAAGCACAAAGTGACTGAAGCGAGTGAACGTTTCCTTAATTTTCCAGAATTTTGAGTATATACACGCAAGAGTTAAACTAGATTCGTCTCAGTGATAAAAATGGTGAAATCCTACACCTCTTGTTTTCACTCAGCAGAGCTACGTTTAAATCCAGAACCACAGCGTGATCTTTGAGTCAATTCGGCTCTCTTTCTAAGTTTACCTGTGATGACTGATACAACAGTTTCGACCGGCAAAGCTGATATTTATGATAAAGAAAGTTAGGCATACGAAATACCATTCACGTAGAAATCGTTTGAATGAGTTAGCGCAAATGTAGTTTTTTCACTTGTCTTCATTGAGTTCACCGTGCCATGTTGCTGTTTTAAATCTAGTTAAATTCGATTTGTCAAGGTTTTGTCCAGCACACTAAGGCGGAATTCACCAAAACATCCCTGACGTACTGTTCACCCGAAGACCACCCCCCATTCATGTCAAAAACGAGATAACCATCTAACCAGATTATTAATATGTAGTCGAAGGTTTTCACTGACAAAAAATTGGACATCACTCACGACTAATCAAAGTTTTGTATTCATTAAGGCATTTCAACCAACCCCCTTCGAAGGGAAGTACTAGAGTCGAGTTTTCCTTTCCTTAAAGTTCATCGGTAACACATATTCCGACGATGATCAGATTGTGAGTTTCGGACATACCTTCATGAGGCAATCGTGTTAACTACGGCGACGTTGACCTCAAGTCAGATACAAACGAATAACCGTATGCAAACAATCGGCCACATTTATTTGTGTGTAATACTCACATTGCCCGACCATCCCGAGAACAGCCGAAATAACTGTCTTGTTAATTTCAATCGATGAACCCACGGCTACGACCATTTCAAGTTGAATTCAGAGGATTCACTGAACTTGTCGAACGATAGTTTAATTAGTAACCAAAAAGGAAAAGCCAATTATGCTACAAAAAAGGTACGTGTAAAACGACATTTTTTAAAATAGTGCGACCTAAAGTTTGGCAAACTGTACACAGTTATACTTGGTAGATCTAATCACAGTTCACTGTATAGTGCGATTTGTTCCGTGTTTTATCCTGAACAGTGAACGAATTGTTTCGACGAATTTTAAAAAAAAATGTAACTAACTTCAATGCATCTAAACTGATCCCTGGGTGGGATGAACTGTCATTTTGTGAATCATCGGGTGCACTCAAACACCTAACAATCGATTCTTCAGTGGTCGTACTCGACTTTCGTAAACGCCCGGCAGTTCTGTGACACTCAAATTCTCAGTCGAGTATTAGTTGTTTCATTTAGCAGTTACCATAATTTTACTAGCATCTGTTTGGAGGCGGTTGACTCAACTTACCACCACATTTTAGTTGTACCTAAACATTACTAATGAGCAGTGCAACAGATTAAACTTTTTGTCACGTCTTTCGATCGTCACGCACTTACGTTAGTAAGAATTTTTCTTATACATGTCAAATATCACTCATAAGTGATCGCATCTCTTACATTCATACAGATTCACCAGCTGGCGTAATTCGAAAATAAACACGAAACTCGAGTTTCGCTCTTGTTATTATTTGCCAGTAATACATATCCCTGCCATGACCGTGCTTTGAACTCTGATACAACTTCTCGTCGTAAGTCGGCCGCGTCCGTTCAGAGGTTACTGCCGCAGATACAAATGTCATTGCCTCCAGAGAATGTAGATCGGAGTGCAAGTTCCGGTCATGTCATGGATACACACTACTGACGAACCCTAACGACACGGAGACGCAAGTCTTGTGCTTTATTCCAAAAGGGTGATTGGAAGGTGAATCTGAATGCAAAAGCTGCAATCAGTTGTGAGATGTTTAATTTAAATGCAGGTATTCTGATGAACACTTGATAAATTGTATTGTTATCAGCCAAACAATATCTGCACCTGCTTTTGGAAGTGAACTGGCAGAACAGTTTCGTTCAGTTTGCAAACTGTCATCACACACCTAATGTGAAACCAGTTGTCTAACCGTTGAAATGATCACACAGGAATCTACACTCACGTTGGGACAAAGATATGCACGAAAGGCTGGAATGTATAAGATAAAACCTGAAGTGTTTCCTTCGAAAAAGGCTGGTTCAGTTATCCATTCAAATTTATAAGTAGCCACCAAATGTAAGTGATTTTCATAATACATAGATTAAAGTTTTTGACCATTCACGAGGCAGCTTTTTCTACTGCACGATGAACTTGAACGGTGCAGTCAATACTGCACCACTTACGTCATAACTGATTTTGCTTTGTTTTTACCGTTGGTTAAGGCTGTTAAAATTATGCAACCGGATTTAAACTAAAGCACACTGCAACAACTGGCCGTTGATAAGTTGATCCAACAATTATCGAGGCAATGAAAAAGCAACGAACTATCCTCTTCGAAAACACAACGCGTCTGTTTTCCGATAGAAACTGGTTCGGCATGTTGAAGAAGCACATTGGTTACAATGTAGCTGCTTTTGAACACTGTGGATACTTTGCACATGCGGATACAATTGAACACCTGAGCAACATATTGGTTTATTGAGAAGAACAGCCAAGGAATCTTGACACCGTTAGACATGGTGAACAAGTTACATATTTGGAAGGGCCCCGGTTGTGAAATATCTGGGCCTCGGATGGACAAAACAGCATGTCCAAACGAGCCAAGCGCCCAACTAGCTGGACTGCGAGACCACATCAGAGTTCCAGAAATTTTACATTTATATTCAATTACCCACACTACCCAGTGTTATATGGAATCCACCAAATACTTCAAGAATGCGGCCGCCCAGAAAGCATTTCTTCAACGGTTCACGCTGAAATCCATCAACGTTATTGTTGAACATTAAATCCTATTGGGCGCACCTAAACAGTCGACAGCACTGTGATCGTAGTCAATTTTTGCTGAACACAAGTATAAAAGATTTTGGAGGGATCCTCCTCGCATTGTTGCCAACTTACATATGTCTCAACGTTGAAAAACCAACTGTGTAGTGGATCCGCCGTTCACCGCACGACGTTTTGTCTACATTGGAAGTCATTTTGCATCTTTTTCTGAATGCAGTAAAACATTCGTTGTTAGACAGGAATGGCTTGTGGTCGCATCTTGAAGCTTACAGCGTGAACACCACATACGTTGTGTTGTCCTGTTGTGACGGATGACCAAACCGGAAGCGAAATTTTCCCAACACTTGGTGAAATATCTCGACGTGGTGGTGAGATATGGCCAATGCCCATAGTGCGTGGATTGCAAACAAGGGCGACAAGACGAGCCATCACTCAACGAAATCGGACCGACGGGCGAGAAATACTGCGCAAAAAATCCAAGGCGGACGGCGCCAGCCACAAACAAATCGGGCAGAAGTGCACACGACATTTAGGTGGAAACCGCCGCTGCACTGTGGACTAGAACTTCACATTATAAACGCCACTGCGCGTGTGGCGTTGAGACGTGCGAGTTGGATAATAAAGATCGCGTTTTCTTTATTGATTTTTTGCTACACTGATTTCTTCATTCGATATCCAAAACATTCAATCGGCTCTAGGACGTCAGTTGCTTTAACCTAATTTGGAATTCCCAATTACTGGGCTGATTATTGAAATTAACAAAAACGATGCTGTTTACTCCCCTACAAAAAGGTGCCGGAGTGCCGAACACATTTTGTACAAGATTTCGGCTGTACACCTGGACATGGTTACTCGGTCACACTAACTGTTAGTGCGCCCAACCCACAATCTCTAGGGCTGCAGTACAAACCGCAACTAAGATAAGGACATGAATTGTCAATTAGTTATAATAGGAGTGAGTTATGCATAATGCCTCCTGTCGAAATAAACTAATCGAACGGCTTATATGAATTCAAAAGCCGCCCTCAAACGCGGGTGGTGTTCATCATGTAGTAAACGAAATTGGTAAATTTCCATAACTCACTCCAGGAATCATCTGCAACTCACAGATTGCAACCGTCAAACGTCTACGATGATAACAAACAACGCTGGCGTCCAACAAGGCGGTATTCTTGCTCGACTTCTGTTTTAGTTTTGTTTTCCAAATATGCCCTATTTAGAGACGACGTTGTTGACAAAAAATATGCAAAAAAACTGCAGTGTGAGACTTATCAGGTCACCAGAACCAATCTACTGTTTGCAATCTGATCCTCTCTGCAGTTTACTGATCTGTGCCTACATACCCGCTAATCCCTACAAATGTCAGAACGCGTATATCATTGCCCAAGGCTCTTTAGTTCATTGATTTTCGCTATCAGTCCCTCTATTCTTCATTTAAACAGTACCTAATCACTTCGGTTTGGTTATGCAATGCATGGTTCAGTGTTCTTAACATTCCTACGAACCACTGTGCCGCATACCTTAGTAATTAACTCATAAATAACCGGAGCCTGTTACCTAAATGAAACCTGGCATCACCAATTCGACTGGACGTTCATATCCCCAGCCGGAACAATTATGCCAGAGCTATGTATCAATATGAGTAGAGTATCCAAACCCTAGTAAAAGGTGTCTTGTCATCATCATCACCATAGATAGCAATACGGCATTGGTTTTCACTGATGCTCAACTGCTATACAGCTATGAAAAAAGCAAACTCTGGTCAGAAAAAAGGAAGGGGAGGGACCTAACTATCAAAAATGGCTTTGTCTGTATTCAAACGGTCAGCATCGAGGTGCTTACACATTGCAAACAAATAACCGAGTTGTAAGTGAAGGTAAGGCGTCATCAGCAAGACAGCTTCCCTACGACTCCCACTGTCTCACGTCATTAAGTGCACTCACTTCACAGACAACTCGGTCAAACAACGACAACATTCACCTCACTGAGCTCGATTGGCTGCCATCCCATCTTTTGTCTCTAGCGATTTCACTGCAGTCAGTTGGAGAATGAACATAGCAAAAAGACTTCCTCTAGCACGGTAACGATGCCATTATGAAATGTTACGTGATCGTTGCTTTGTCCTCAGTTGGAATGTTCATAGGTTACATGAGATTCGATCTGCGTACCAACAACGCTGTTGTTAACAAATACATATCACACGACTCGAAACCAATAGTTTCCGTACACCTGATACTTCGATCAACATCGCTCACAATCAATTTCCGAAAACGTAGTGGATGATCTGGAAGATGCTATCCATGTTAATAAAATGACTGGATGGCGACTTCTGCAAGACATTCCAACGTCTGTTGAATACCATGACTGGCAGTTAATCTATGTTCGGGACATATATTTCGTGACTTCGTACAACAATTCACAACATGCAAAAGTGTGTGTTGATTCAACGTGGTAAAAATCCTCATAGATATTAGGGAAACTCTGACGACTGGGTGCAGAAAGTGAGCCCTGCTCACTACTTGTGACGTAATTCCAAGGAGTATCTCCGAACGTGTAGCGTGGATATAAGCATATGGGCATCTGAACGTTATACTATAATTCACTATCTACACGAGGCCTTCGGCAAACTCGATCTAAAAAAAACTAAGAGCGCTTTTAAACAGCGCGCAAACACATTCTAGCTGATTGGTCAAATGGTGCATCTTCGGTAAGCGGAAGCTATATGTATCGACTTAATTACTGATATCTCTCGGATCCCAGTGTAATCTCCAAGAGTTGTAATTATAGAATGCACAATTTCTCCTTGACTAGCGTCAACTGCAAATGAATAACACTCAAGCGCCAGAAATATAAAGCCACCACATGTTCGCTGTTTTGATAAAATTACTTCCTTCAGTAATCCGGCTAACAGAAGCCTCGCGACTGAACCTCTCCCCGGTTGAATCATCCTGAATGGGCAAACGTTCGATCACGTGATTCATCAAAGTTATTGATTGTCGTAATAATATATGTTTATATCGTCCATATGACTTAATTGTTCGCAAACTAACAATCGACCAGAAGTCCAGAACTAACAGGTCTCTACTTGGTGTGGATAGAAAACCTCCTCTATATTTTACTCCAATATATTTAAAGCACCTGAATTTTTCATACGTTTAACTTCGATATATTGCTCTACTTTATTGCGAAGCAACACACCTCTAACGGAACACGCCTACACCTGCAACGGACGGTTGTGTAGTATCGATTAACAAACAATGTGTTTTAGTCGATAAACAAAGATTGTGCGCGGCGCATACCAACAAATCATAAAAGTGCACTCGCATCCACTGGATTTTACAACAGCCAATGGATTAATCAATAACACAAACAGCCCGCCAGGATGATTGTTTTAGACATCAGTATTTTACTTACATCAGGACACTAAACCAGTTACGTTGACAATAGAAACAAGAATACATAGAATATGTAGTTTCAAAATTCTACAGTCACTAATGGCTTCTTGACCCGTGTGTTTAAAAACTATACCGGTTGCGGTCAACACGTTAAAGCACACAGTTCCTGTGTTTTATCCAACATCAACGAACAAAGTATAGGTTATCGATTTACAGGGTCTTCAAAGATAACACTCAGAATGGATAGTTAAATTAAAGAAGTAGGATCTCCAGCATAAAGATTAGTGATTTAGATTACTGTTCCGCAGACTCTATCATTTGGGTCTAAGCAAAGACAAAATGTAATCTTGAAATGAAACCAGAACGGAGTATAGGAAACATCAGCACATGAAAATGCATGCATTACATGGCACTACTTAATATGCGCAAATAAAAGTATATAGCAGTGCGCCACCCAATGCGATTTCATCTACATTAAGCAGTTAACAAATAATGCAGCAAATCATACACTTCTTGATCGAAGAACAATTACCCCGTGAGAAGGAGTTGCGTTGTGCTGTCACCAAGCTGTTGTCCAACATGTTTCCGAGGACAACAAGATGCGGAGAACGGGGCGACCCAGACGCTTCGAACAACGGGGTACGTTAGCACCTCGCTGGCTGATTGATTCTTTGTCATTCAGGCACCGAACATTCCAATACGAATATGAAGCCAATGAAGACAACCCGAATTCGTACGCAATTACTTCGCATGTAGCGCTTTACGGCCACAAACAAGTGACACCTCATACAGTGAAGTGGCAGTCTAGATCATAGGTACTTGCTGTACAAACGCCGCTGAAGTGTGCCCCATAATCTCACAAATGGACAATCGTGTACAGCGTCCAGTGAGAGATACTGACTGTCATAGTGTTAACGAACAGGCGCCTGTAACTTAAAAGTGCTGAGACAGTTTCATGCATGCTTGAAAGCCTTTCTGTCAGCCTTAAATACCTCTGATTGTGATCTGGATCATCCTTATTTCCAAATCCCAAGTTCCTGTCAGAACATATTCAACCTAGTTATAGCTGATAGTTACTTTTCCTAACACAATTACTGGCAACGCAGTCGCCTATCAACGTGGCTCAACAACGGGCACGTGAATGATGCAGAATGTGACTACTATTCAGCGATACCACAATCTGATGTAGGTCCAAGAACGCGAATGCTGGATCATGCACCTGAGGCATATCGAACCTAACACAACGGTACGGCTGTGCGATAGGCCCGGCTAAAGTCCTGACCCAACATTCTGCTGTCCAGTAAATGTTGCTTACTTTGCTCCCGGGAATTTCGCAACTTTTCTTGGCTTTATATGTAGTTACCGTAAAGTCCCATTAGTTCTAGCAATTCACTACCCCGGATGACGCACACTGACCTCTTCGAAGTTTGAACGAGCGCCATGAACATAAACACATTGCTCGATTGCTGCCGTCAGTCCTCTTAACCATTTTAAGTAGTCTGCACATCATCCCAGTTTAAAGCGACGCTGTCGACATCACCTGAGTGACGGAGTTTTTTGTTTTAAAAAATTTAGCACCAACAAAAATAATATATAAATGAGAACCCTGTATTTAGATTGCTGGCAAGCACTGAGACGAAAAATGAGGGTAACATTTCAGACCACTACCAGTGATAGCGAATTGTGTCCAAAATATGGCGTACGTGACTACCCAGACTGACATCCGCAGGTTTTTAGCTTGGCACACTTATCGGACACGCGTACTATACTCTAGCATGCTCACAAGAGAACCATATGCCCTGAATCAAACGCACCGAGTGTGTCTAAAAAGACAAACAGCTTTCCGTTTCCAGCAGCTAGATCGATAATCGAACGAAGATGTGACAGGGTTATACACACTGAATCAATAAGGCCGTGATTGAAATTAAAACCAATTTGCTAATCTCTCACTTTCGTTTCATGCCAAAAAAGGATTGAACACGATGTCGGTGAAAAGTCTAGATGCAAAAAGAATCTTACTATACCTTTTTCCATACTGATTTCTCTTTTAGGCCTAAGAATGTATCTTTCATATAAAAGACTGGTTTTAGGGCAATAGAATTTCTACATTGTATTTTCAGGCTGTGGAAGTGGTATATGATTGGCCTAGTGGACTGATAATTTGCGGCCTTTTTGATTGCGACTGCACGCATTGGCTGCCGCGATAGGGCGATGTCCGACGGAACACTTGAGTTATGAAAGCCATCATGTCGCCCAATCGGGGTGTAGAGTCCAGCCCAGAGGTGACAGAGAGCACAAACCAATGAATCAATCATCCTGTGACCCACAACACGAGTGCAGTCAAGCGGCTTCGTAACACGTTTCAATGTGTCAAAACAAGCCATGGGTGACAGACGCAAATACAACCGCATCACTCCCGATACGCGCAGACGCATTATTAAAGCTTTCGAAAGACGCGATGACTGGTGCATGGTAGCTCGCCTAAATGGAGTCAATTGCAAGACCGCGTATAAGTGACTCCATGTCGACTGCATCAGTTACGAGGCGCAACCCCGGAGAGGACATAAAGGCAAAATTTTGAATGAATCGGAAACCGATATGATATTGGAATGGATCTCCACGAACCCGGCAATGACTCGCATTTTTAAAAATGCGTGTAAAATCAAATTCCGCGAAAGATGTATCGACAACCACTATCAGTCGATATTTCAATGGGCGGTTCATCATTGTAAAGAGGCTGTGCCAAATTCCCGTCAGCATGAACATCAATGAAAACCGGGTGTTACGGCGGCATTTTGTTTATCCATTGTCGGAATGCTATGCGAGCTACAAGACTCTTTGCTGGAATGATGAGACGAACTTTAACTTGTTTTGCACACGGCCGATGGGACGTTCTTTGAAGGGAACCAAAGCATGCATTTCTGTCACCAACAGCAGAGACCGGAACTTACATTTGATGGGAGCAATGACAGAAAGTTCTATTACGACCTACACGGTGCGAAGGGGTGCCTACAACAGTACTGACTGTAGACAATTGTTCCGTGCTCGGATTGATAAACTGAAGATCGGCGCAGCTATGTCAGCAATAGTGGTAATTTGTGACAATGCCCATTGCCATGATGATTTGGAATACATCTTTTCGGAAGATGCTTATCAAGGAGGGCAGCTATTGCGATTAGCACCATATTCAACTATGCTGAATCTCATCGAGAATATGTGGAGCACAGTGAAGGCGAAGTTGAAGCAGCAGTTGCGGGTCCATTATGATGCGCTGATAGGTGATGATCCTGATCTAGTACTGAGCCCGCAGGAATGGCGCTTGCGTATTCTGTAAAAAGTAGTCCATTCCGCTATGAAGGACGTAACGGGGAACAGTATGCCTATTTTGTCCGACACACTGAACGATTCTGTGTGCAAGCGATGGAAGACAAATATTTGGGAATACTGCTATACATATCAAGTCTATCCGTGAATGACGAAAGTCCTATTCGGGGATAACACGATATGATCGACCTTTTATTCATGCATACAAAAGGTTCCGTTAGGTTGGAGATGCTGATTTTTTAATTAGCTTTTTCGTTACTTTATCGGAGGATAAACGTTCGAATAATCTGAAGCAGATGTGCAAAACTGTGAAGCACATGCTTTACAATAAGCGGGTGGTATGTTCCGATTTTGTTTAAGGTTCTAATGGGTAGAGGTACTAATCATCGGTGGCTGTGTAATAGTCATATTGGATGGGCGTAGCCGAACAACATATCTCGTCCGTACACCATCATATGCATTGCGGCCAGTCACAGAGTATCCGAACAATCCGCGAGATAAGCTCGAGGTGTCTGGTATTCTTGTTGTATACTGATCCATTTTTAGTTTGGGGCGTTCTATGGATAATCACGCATGAATACAAACGCACGAGCATAATGTCGAGATATTATGTATGTATTATGAACGTTCCTCAATGAGTCGTTTCTGCATTCGCTCCACGAACAGACGCAGTCGTAATTCCTATTCCAATCGATAAGCATTTACTAACATAGTAGAAACATAACGAACGAGTATTTTGTTACATATAGATAGTCTTCTGACCATTCGATCGTTCAGCTGTGCAGTATGAAGTAGGATTCTCTGTGAACGTGTCGACGACCATTTGGGATCTGTTCAGATGGCTGGCCGCCTGACTTATTTGTTATTCATCAACTCGCATGACACCAAGTATGACTGTCTTGTTTGTACACTTCCTTTGTTGTTAATCTTCACGCACTCGGTAGCAGGTAAACTTCTTCTGGACCCGGCCTGCCACACTTAGATGAGGTTTGGTAAATCTGGTAACCATACTTTTGTGCAGTATAAAACCTTAAGCCAGTTGAGTCGACTACCGAGTTGAGTCCACTGGATCAACCATAAACCACTTCCACAGCTTGAAAATACAACGGAGATCCTATTGCTCTAACACGAAAAGCTTTCATACGAAAGATACATTCTTGTGCCCAAAAGAGAAACCAGTATGGAAAGGGGAATAGTCAATTCAGGAATACGGTACGTCAACGTCTTGTGAAAGCTATGGTAGACTATCGTGTTCCAGTATCAATAGTCCCTTGCAACATAGAGATAATCCATATCAGAACACACAGACGGAAAAAGCAACTAGCCAATGAAAACAGACGCAGTAGGTGATCAATAACTTACAGCTAACAACATAGATGGACCCAGAATTCCCACTAAAATAGACCAGGGCCCACTCTCTGTTTTGACTTCGCAGGAGGGCCGCAATAATGAGTATCTTACGAATATATGAGAATACAAACGCCGTAAACGAATTCGCCTGGTTCATCACTTGCCAGGTCACCCGCCAAACGCCGCCTGAATGAGAACACTTTGTGCTACAGAGGTTATCGGAATCAGTCTGCTTTACTCCGTATTATGTCACCAAAGGCAGTTTGTCTGACCAATATCCCGACTTAACTCCACAAACTACTTATATGCGTACCGTCTTGAAGAAAAAATTTTGCTTTTACGACTTCATTCTCATTGCTGCAATGGTCATATCTGAAACGCCGAGACCAATTACTGCTGCCTACAAAGTACCAAGAGACAAACATTCTGGGTATCAGCTACACCATGGGTATATCTCGGCGTGCTGTTAATTATGGTAGCAGTTTGCGATGTGGGTAAAGAGACCTACAGTCTCAAGCAGCCTAGACGGAATGATAAAGATAGGAGCAGGGTCAAGCCATTCATGTGACAACACATTGGCCAAACCAGCGTACACTGCGCATTTTCATTATCTCGGTTATCGGTCGGGAATTCGTACATTTCCCAAATACGCGTCGAGTGGCTGTTGCAATGCTCACATAGTCGGCTCATTTGATACCGACTAACTGACGGAGACAACAGCGGTCGAGTACCGAGAGCCCACATGCATCTTCTGCAAAGATACGTCCGGTCTCTGATAAATCGAGCGAGCGCACGCACGCATCGCAAATTATGCACCTAACCGACAAATGGACATCACTGTGAAATCACAAATGAAAGAGGTTGGCGAATGCACCGCATGCTTTTACCTTCGTACACACCAAGTCAGCAATATGAAAAACTTAGATGACATTACCTAGGTAAGTGAAACGACCGACAACCTGGAGCGGTTTGTCAGCAACATCATCATAGACAGCAATACATCAGTGATTCACACTGATGCTTAACTGCCACACAACCATGAAGAA
>JTDE01003712.1:34266-70769 GCA_014338405.1 Paragonimus skrjabini miyazakii | reverse complement strand
AAAAAAAAAAAAAAAACAAAACGACAACATACCAATGCATGATATGAATCCAAGTACGTGCTCCAATAAGAACGACAGTCTTGGATGGAACCACGCCACCTGTAACTAACAGCCATGCCTGGCGGGCGCCAAGTATAGCAGTGACGTGAACGATGCCTAAAACTAGTGCTGGCTAAAAATAGCTTATACTCAGCGCACACCTGCAACAATCGCCCACCATTATCCGACCGATGTGACGCTATCCCAAACCTCACCTAAACCAGATTCGGCCTCACCAAGGCGACCGACCTGCGCATTCATATCTCCTACCAGAACGACTATATCAGAGCCACGTGTCGACCGGAGGAGAGCGGCCAGATCTGAGTAAAACACGTTTTTGACGCCGACGTCACTACAGTCAGTAAGAGCGTAAGGAGACACAATGAATAAATTTCTGAAAGTCTTGCATCTAGAGTTGGCCTTAATATAACCTGCCAAGTGGACGGCACAAAGTCTACTGTTAACAGGAATCCAATCAACTAATGCGGCGGCGGTCGTCGCGCTAAGGACTATACCTACTCCAGTTTGACCTGTAACGGCGGCTGTGAAATCACCCGATGTGTGTAACCAGTATCGGGTAGACAATGCGGGTGCTGTTAGTTCCATACGCTGACTACTGTCTTGGATTCTAGTTTCCGAGATACAGCAAACATTGACATGCAACGGGTCTAACGTTTGTGCGAGAGCGGCCTGTTGGTCTATCTGTTTTAGAGTGCGAACGATGAAAGCACCTATATTAGTTCGCATTCTAGTGCAGTGGCTATTCAGCAGTAGGACCGGAGCATATATTTTGACATCGTATAAGCAGCAGGAAAAATGCAGAAAAAAAAAATCAGAGTGCAGTATCGCTCATAGCGGTCCTTGCTACTCAATGGAACTGAGCATTGACGTCTGCGGCAACCCAAAAGGTCTGGGGCCGAATACCGCGTGCAAATGAGTGATTTTGTTTCAGGACTTGTTTAAATGCTTAACCCATATGTTGGTTTGTCGAATAAACAACCCTTGTGTCATCCGTGTTCTTGGATCACAACACTAGGTCTAATCAAAGAACGAGGGAGGCTTGAAGCTGGATGGCAAGAGACGGAACTTACCGGCTCAATGTTACCACGGTTAGCTATATCTGTTGTGGGACCTGTGGAGTAACTATCAGAAATGGAGGTTGGGAGGGGCCTGAGAGCTAAATTTGATAGGACAGTGGGGGAGGGGTCAGCAGTAGCATGTTTTCGCCTATCCACCCTGCTGTATGCAGCAGATAGGGCGACCCGGTTTATACTGCGAGACGGCCGATGCAGTATGGAATTACTGGTGTTGTGACTATTCATGGTTGTGTGTGGGCTGAGATACTGCCATGGCTCCCAGACCTAGACAGGAGAACGGTTAAGGTTTTCAACCAAAGCCTTTAGCTCAAAAGCCTATACTGCAAGGCAGCGGGTAAGTGGCAGTGTACCGGAACTGGTAATTGTTTTCGAAAAATATGCCAACCTGCTTCCAACCCCCAACCTGGAAGACCAGGAGACCGGTTTGTCAGATATCTACCTATTGGCCTGCCTGGAATGAGTGACTCTATCAGTGTGGTGGCCACACCGTCCAGTTTAGCCCAATAGATCATCGAGATACGCAAGCCGTCACACCGCGTCAAGGTCCAGTCTCGTTGTGACAGAATCAGATACACTGGGCCACGGCGGTCCACTACCACATAAGGTCCTCTCCACTTTGCCAGGAACTTCCTAGATCCGGGTCCTTTTATACCTGGACTCTGCCGGTCTCTGTATTTAACCGTCGGACCAATTTCAAACACAGCATTCCGATCTGACAACCTTGCGGTTGACTGCTCCTTAGAAACTTCTCCTGCGTTCGCAAGGCTTTGTTTGGCCATTCTCCGAACTTCTGTTAATTCATGCATACTCATTTGTAGGTCTCCCTATAAGCTAATCTCTTGATCGACTGGCAGGCATGGCACACGCCCGTACATTGGCTCGAACGGCGAACTCTTCGTTGTCCCTGGTTGTCCCTTGTCTTTGAAGCTTAAGGGTAGCGTGTATCAGACAACAGTGAGAGGTGTATTACTACACGGCAGCAAAGCCTGGTCACTCAGGGTAGAAGACTTGCACCGTCTTCAGGTATTTGTCCACCGATGTCTGCGTTCAATCGCTCGTATCGGGTGGCACCAACGAGTGAGCAACGAGGAGGTTGAGAAGCGGGTAATTGGCACTGATTGTCAAACGATTTCTTTTGTTCAATCCTCATACTTACACAGATTTGGGTGGTTAGGCCATGTACTAAGGATGCCAGCCAGTCGTCTGTCACACCGAGCACTGTTTGCCGACGCTGCGGTCGATTGGCGCAAGGTGGACAAACGATGACCTGGCGTAGTCAAATGAAATCGTTCACGAAGGGGTTGGTCACGGTAGATTGGGTTCGTCTCCCGGGCTGGAGCCCCCGCGACTCATACAGTCGGTGGCTTGAGACGTTAGGTGAAGTGGTGGCTAACCGAGCTCAGTGGCGTGAATGTTGTCGTTGTTTGACCGAAGTGTCTGTGAATGACGCGGGGCAGTGAAAGCGGCAAGGAAGCTGTCTTGCTGATGACGCCTTACTTTCACTTACTGCTTGGTAGTTTGTTTCCAAGGTGTAGACGCCTTGATGTTGTATGTTTGAATGTAGACGTAGCTATTTTTTAGTGGTTAGGTCCCATCCCCTCCCCTTTTTCTTCTCTCATCCCATGTAGGGTTTGTTTCTTCTTCATGGTTGTGTGGCAGTTAAGCATCAGTGTGAACCACTGATGTATTGCTGTCTATGATGATGATGATCATGATGATGTATACAAGGCCGGCATGCAGATCGTAGAGAGAACTAAGAGACTCTGAAGGGCTTTTGCTGCAGCTGAATTAATCTTTGCTTGGGGAGGAGTGTAATGATGATGAGCGATCGTAATATACTATTTACACGATTGCTATTCAGTAGTAGGACCAGAGCATATATTTCGATATCGAAGTAGCCGCAGGAAATATACAGGAAGAAACATCGGAGTGCAGCATCGCACAAAACGGTGCTAGCTACGTAAAGAAACTGAGCATCAAAGTCTGGGCTCAATACCGTATGCAAATGTGTGTTTTTGTTTACGATCCGGTTTTAGCGCCTAACCCATGTGTTGCTTTCCTGACTAAATAACCATTGTGCCATCCGAGTTCTTGGCTCACAACACCGACATCATCAAGCATTCATGATTCTCTACAAGTGGTGTCGAACAACCACACGTTTTTTTTCAAGGTTGCTGGGGGTGAGGATTTATTGTTTATTGCTCGACTTGGCTAGATGTGATTTGATATGGCTGCCATATACGATCGGTACGTCTGACTCGATTTTTGTTCTGATTACCAGCTATGGTAATTATCAGCTTTATATATTCAGAGCCTTTTTGTTATAGTTTTTACCAGTCCTCAGCAGACGTTTTTGTCCGTGCCCTCGCATTCTCTGAATGGGATCCAAACTGTTTGATCGGTATTTATTTCTAAGTGGGTGACAGTTTGATTACTCACGATACCCAGCAAGCGAAGTATATATTTCAGGGGAAGAAATTAAGGTTCGTATTCAGCAGGTGGTGCTAATGTCTTGGGCTAACAAAAGTTGACCGTTAGTGTTTTTCATTTGTGTGAATGTGGCCAACCTAGATTAGCTAAAGCACAAGCTGTAGAATATGTCAGAATATCGATTCGACAACCCAGTATTTGCCTGCGATAAACAATAAATCAAGTTGAAAATGTATCTTTTGGAGTGCGTAATGCCTCATATTGATTGATTTGACTCGAATCCGAGATACTGATATACGTGACCGAATTCCCAAAACTAAACATGATCCAAACATGACACTGCTGAGTGTCGACACCTGACCACTACCAAAAATGACACAGCTATTATTGAACAGTCGGGAACAACTGTAGTCCACATGATTCATTTCCGTTTTCTACGTGGTCACCAAAATTATCGTTTGTAAATTATTGTGATTTTGTCAACTGTATTCGTTCTTAATGCACATTTGGATTTTTGTCAAGTTTTCGGTTGTTCCTATTTATGATTGGTCCACCTAACAATATGCTACTTCACTGTAGCATAACACATCTTATGGCAGTAGTGTAGATTCATCAAACGTAATTTTATTCGTCTCTGTACTGATTTCATTATATGGGCTCTGCATGTTTTACAGTTCTAGTCCATTAGTTACGATGTGGGATACTATTGAAGGAAATTTGTGTAGGCTAAGAACTTGATCAGTTGACCGTTACAGATTTGATCATTGAGAGAATCGGCACAAACGGCTAGAAAACATGTTGTTTGATAAACTCCATGGAAACTACACACACTCAATGTCAATAAGTCTTAACCAACATGATTAGCTTATTTTCCACAGTGACAGATCTGTTTTGCCCGTGAACTCCAAAAACCACTTATGTGGATTGTTCGGGAACTGAATTTCATATATTCACATAAAGTACACTACCAACTGGCGACTATTCAAACCAAATACCACAGCTTCCGGATATAGAAGCATAGCTTCAGCTGAGAAATTCTCACAGCTTAGTGGGCGATTTGCTCGAAGGCATTCGTTATATACAGGACAGTGAGAATATTTTTTGGTATCTTAAATGTCACTAACACGTAGCTTGAACCGACGAATTAGTTCAGCGTATATTATTGTACACTGCCGTTGGTGACGGCAGGATGTGTGAGTTGGTAGTTTCTTTTTAAAGTGAAGCACTATTTTAACCTCCCCAGGTTTAGGAGATGGATTACTGAGTACCAGAAACAGTCAATAAAGAGCTGGTCCGCTAAAGTCTACCAGCTCAATGGGTGCATTGATCTAAGGTGATTTACCCAATAACTATCACACTACACAAACAAAATCATCCCCTGTTCTAACGACCTTTTCGGATATCAGCTTAGTGTGTTACAGTTATATGTACCGCAGTATATAGGCTAGGTGACCGTTAAGTGCGTGATTTGGACGTGCGTCTTTGAAGTAAAAAAACAGTTATGACAGCTAGTTCTTTTCAGAAGTTTGAACAAAACGGTTGGGACAAGAAGACTGGCAGATTGATCGTGCAGACTTATGAACTCTACATTTACAACAGCGTGAATCGACCTTTGGTACTACCGGGGTAGTGGGTTGGATATCTAACCTGTGTTAGAAAAGAGCCCTAAATCCGGGACACAGTCAAGTTCATAAACAGTTAACGTGAGTCAAATTAGATAACTAAGCAGTGCCTCAGATTTCATTATTTAGATATGACCCGATTGTGAATAGTCTGTGCTCCGGTATTTGGACTCAGATTTGGATCCGAGTTTGGACTCAGCTATTTCACTATTTAGTCTCAACTAAATGGTGAAATCTGCCACACTATTCATAAGTAACACAACTTCAATGTTCAACAGTGGCGTCGATGGATTCCAGGGTGAACTATTGGAGAAATCCGACAACGGCAGTCAGTCCGGTGGATCATTTGGCGGATTCTATAAAAGAAACAGTGGACTGGGCGGGCAACAGAGTCTGAATGTTGAGGCCCAAATTTTCCACAATGTGATCTCATCTAAAATAATATTTGAAACAGATAGTTCGCTTCATAAATTTGAGTATAGTCATTTGAGGGCGTTCACTGGTAGATGCTAGAATTCAGTATTTCCTCTTCGTTACCAAACAACAGTAACCGGGAGTATACATATGCATAGCACTAGTTGGGTTGGGGGTGGCGAAGCAAAACAGCAAATGGGGAACACAACGCCGTGGAAGTCAAAGACTCACATATAATTGTTTTTGTACACATAATACTGACTTCAGATGGTTAATCGCGGTCACCTCAGTAGAACGAAGAAAACGGGACTTTCTTAACACATTTTAAACGTGAATGTCGATTCGAGGTTGTTCCGATGTGTCTGGTGATCGTTGAAGTCTGAAGTTTGCGTGGTCCAGGACAAAGGAAGTAAACTGTCCCGTCAAAACCTAAACCCTTTTCTACAGCTGTTCCTTCATCCTAGAGTCAAAGTATCTATCGCTTCTGCCAATTTAGCTTTTACTGGAGTTACGTACAAATTAACAAATACAGTGTTAGTTAGCTCCGATAGGTTGCTTTTCTTTTTTCGAAGGTACGATAACTTGCGATTTCGATCGAGGACTACAACTTCACCCACACTGTAGGATCGCTTAATCAATTCGACGAGAGGTTTTATGGTTCAAAGCGAAGACTTATAATCTTTGGCTGTTAGTTTAACGTGGACTTTAGTCTTTCTAGCCTTGGAAATTTGTCTACTTCTATACGTTGTTGACTATGCCTACTGATAAATACCAATGGATACCCTAAACGTATCTGTCTATTAGAATGCTTAATCAACGAGATTCTGTTACTTACAACTACATCACAGAACAACGGATATTCATTCATCCAGTTTGTGTGTGTGAAAAATATACCTAGATGGGTTTGGAAGTCCATGTTATCAGACAGCGGTATCGTCATTGAAATGCGCAGGCGTGCAGAATCTGTAGTCGTTATACCCTTCCTGATCACCCTGAAGTGAACCCAGACTAGCCGCCCCACGTTTCGTCTATTTGATATGAAGCAAAGCATGTTACTATAAAGCTCATCTCGATTCGCCGGCGTCTGCCAAACTTCATGTTGTAATCATTTGGTAAATTCTAATTCCGATCAATGTAATAGCATCAGAATGAATTCGGAAACGTCTTGCCTGTGTCTGTGGACATAAATGACAGAAGTTGGACGTGGTCTTTTCGTATATGCACTGCATAGCATGACTGTACCTCGTTGTCGTTTATTCATCACAGTTGTGCACACTGGTTAATGACGCGTTCGGTTAAACACACTTGCTAGTTAAGGAGATTTTAGCATGAAATTGATGGCGAGAACGAGGTTTTAATTCATATTCAGAGGACAATTGGTTAGTTCATTTGAGCAGACTGGTTGCGTAATTGACGAAAAGAATATCGCTAGCTAACAAACAATTGCATAGAGTTACTTGAATTCTTAGAGAGTGCAGTTTGGTACAAATGATAATAAGTTGACTCCATTGACGTACACAATTGACAGTATTCAGGAAACGTTGCTCAAGCATATATTGTGTGCACTTACACCGTAAGTGAGAACAGTGTTTCAAACCAGCGTTGTGGAGAGCTCTCCTGACAACCATCCCTTCTAATAAGTATCAAATCTCTACAAAGATCATTTGCGAAGAAACCAGGCAAGTTCCACGGACAATCTTAGAATGCTGTGAATCAGGTGCCACTGTGCTGCCCAAAAATGAACGATTGCCGACTATCTGTATTAATGACGGTGTTAATGTATCTGGAAGCTTCTGAAGATGGTACCAATGTAGCCACGGTCATTGTGAAATCCAGGCCCATCGTTTGTAGACATACTACTCACGCTATGCATTTAGTCTACGAAGTACATTGACCTTAATCAGCTTTTGTGCAATAGGAATCAGAATACTTCCTTGGTGGTTTTCACAGGAAATGCTGGAGCCGTTTCTGACGGTGGAGACGATGGAACCAAACTTCAGTCGCTTGGAACAATTTCACCGACTTAGAGTTTACAGAGTACAGTCGTCAGATTTTTGACAAAAAACACGAGTGAGTTCGTCTACATCAGGTGTCTTGTGTTGTTTCAAGAGCCTAATGTCATTCGAGAATTCTGTTTCAGAGGGCCGAGAAACGTAAGCAGACCATTGAGCACGTAGGATAGTTAAATGCATATTTAACGGTACGGGTGGCCAGTCGATCTGCTATTGGAAGTGATAAGCCCAGCGTCTTTAACCGCATTGCAGGTTATGAATGAGCTCACCGTTGACGTTTCAGATTGCCGGTGTTTGTTCTTAATAGGAGACAAATTTCGCAAGTTCCCCGTAGCAGCAGCTTGCTCCATATCGGTAACGCGCTATATCCACCAGACCCCACGGTCATTCCCTACTTTCCTCTGAAATTCAAAACGACTATCCTTGAGAACTGTCTCGTACTAGCTGCCAAGTAGAATATTCCAGCAATCTTCAGGACCTCCAGCCGATCCCATAGAACCCTAACAGTTAACAGCTTAACGAACAGTAGTACCACATGAAACAGTAGCACATTTGTGCATTTGATGTCGGACTGTACACAATGTTGATTTGATTATCCAGTGTGCGTGGTGCTGGTGAGACTCAGTTTAACTGAAACGCCTGTTCGTCACTCGCTGACAGTTACCAATACAAACTGGTTTTAGTAATAGGTTTATAATTCCATGGTTGTTGTGAGGACAGAATACGTCCTGCCTGTCCAGACCAAAGGAAAAGCTTGTTTCGAAAGTCCTCTTCCGGAGTCTTTGATTTAAAGACCTAACCATCAAGGTAGGGGGACGAAGCATAAGGTTCGCGGGTCACCGGATATAGTGCGGTTTGTACTGCCTTCGACTGAGTTCTATCCAGATACTCGGCACACTAACCACAAAAATTTCATTTGTATTCAAATATGTCATAATAAACGATACGCCGCTGACCTGAACTCTGGTACCATCCATTAAAGTCGACTATGTTACATTCTTGAATAACAAGCTTTCGAATGATATAGCAAATGACTCGTTATTCAGGAAGACATAAGTCGCCACTGTATCTACGATCCCTTTGATTTTGTTCGCTAGTATTCCGATCATTTTTTTGAGTTTACGTAAAAAACTACTGTATGATGTGTCTCACCTTCCAGTTTGGCTGGCGATACTTTTCTCTGTTCCAGCGTTTCAGTGTAACAGTGGATGGTGTTTCTGAGACTGTCGATGGACAACACAACTTTTTTTTGGTTCTGCGGTCCTTTTAACGGTGTTCGGGTTGTAAACGAAAGAACCAGCATTAGTTTTTTGAACGCACTTTGGTGGCCGTCAGCATTCAGTTATGTGAACTTGGTTATCAGTCAGTATAGTATGTTGTTCCATGTGTGACATAATGCAGTTTGTGCACATTCATCAATCTTCATGTATGGTGATCCGGTACGTTAACATCTAGTACACAAATTATCTGCTTGTCAGTTTCATGTTTGGTTCGTGTAATTCGAATTCTTGATTGCGGATGGCCATCTGGAAGGCCAGGAATCAGATAGGATAGCTTCGTGTTGGCTGCACTGACCATCTAATCGACAAACTAGGTCAAATCAGTGGAGGCAGGTTCTGGCTTTTTAAATTGTGGTGACCACATCGACTCATTTAGATGACGTCAAACACATTTTCCTTTTCTTTTCTAAATTCGCTAGTGCTGTCCCACCATCGATTTTCACGGCAAGTCTTTCATTCAGCAATATGTTGTAGCAATATACGGTAGGTCGCGATTGACCGAATCGGGGTTAGAAGATATCGGCTTTGATGTAACCTAGCATTGAGTCGTCTGGTGCGTCTAGTGTTTCTCTATCGTATTACTCAATGAGATACAAAAGCCGATTAGAGGAATCATCAGTGTAACAATCTACTTTCAACATAGAACTTCAATTAAATAATCATTAATTCATAGGATTAACAGTGAACATCAATTCTTTCTTGAGAGTCTTATGCAAATCGTGGGGTTGTTTTGGAGTTCACTGATTGTTCCTGATTTCTTCTGTATCATCAAAACAGAGTCCACCCGATCAGTGTTACGTTGTCAAGCTGAACGTCTAGTCGGGAGATAAAACTTCCCTCAAAATTAGATGACAGAGTTTCAGTAGAATCAACTAGTGGCCTGTATGGTGATCATATTGGTGGTTTTATAACCCATTGATCTACTAGAACGCATTCTGCTTTGTCAGGTAGTCTTTTTATTTCCTTTTCATCTCACCAGCTTTTATCTTTGTTCTCATCGCCAACTGTATTTCCAGTTGCTGTATGCGAATTCGTGCTAGCTTCAACCTCTTCAGTGGTTGTATTCGGTGAACTGAAAATGCATAAAACCTCGTCTTAGGGTTGTTTTGTGTACATAACATCGTGAGATACTGGTGAACAAGGAAGTTGGCAATAATCTATTGTTACATGCAGTTTATCGGATTGGCTGTAAACTCCTTGGTTCAGGCTAAACGGGTATTCAAAGTTTGCCCAGATCAATAGCATTCTCTACGAATAAGCGCCGGTTGACTGAGTACGTAATTTACGCACAACCACTTACGTACAACCATTTTGAGTCTGCTCACTGAGACAGTCGTTGGCAATTGGAAACTGTTGTGTCCAATCGAATGCATGTGAGCCATGCAATTGGCCAATCAGATTGCTCTGACCTTCAAGCGATCGATAACACGTGAGGGTAGTTGCTGCCCTTGCTGTGTGGACTGACAGTTTTCCGTAACGTGTCGTGAATCGACTGCTCTAGTAAACCTTAGTTACTACTGGTAGTTTCCGTCGCTCTTGAACACAACACACCCCAACGATTGTTAATGTATAGGTTCCGCCAGGTTCACTGCTCTATTTCAAGTCTGCTTTTGTCACTCGAACGTGCATGAAACCTGTTATGGCAAGCTGATTTCAGGCGAGCTGAAGCCATGTACGAGTCAAATCACGGGTTGCGTTTAGGCGTTCCTAATGCACTTTAGCAAGTTTACTCTCAAGCTGTGTTTAGCCAGGGTTGAACCTTGATTCAGCCTTCGTAACGTCCTCTTGTGGAGAAACTCTTGGTTTGCCACGTATTCCAACTATCTGGCTATTTATTGACTGCTGATACTATTGACATTGTTTGATTGCATGTCTGCATTTTCTTGGTTGTTCGACCGTTCAAGGTCACATTAATAATAACAATTTCCGGTCACTTGCAACTGGTTGGTCGTGCTTTGCTCACAGCTCGCTTCCCCAGTCTACTTGCAATACACGTCGTTGTCCATTATTCGGTTTTCTGGTTTAATCATTGCGGAGAATAGGCACTGTTCTAGACAGAAACGTTCGAATTCTCTACACTGATGCCCAACTTTCCGAAATCCTCGAGGTGTCGTCTGGCCTATATAACGGGATGTTATTACCGTGTCTCACGTAACCAAGGCCAAAGGGTAACTGAACATGAACGTGTGTGACCTGATGTACCATTCGGTTATGGTTCTTTCTGTGTTAGTAAATCTACCGTTGCCTCGCAAAGCCATACCAACCTCCTTCTCGATTAATAACCATGATGGTCCTCATTGAATCGTAACACTTCAAGTCTCACTAAGCTATATCAGTCAAAACCTATTGGAGGAATTTGAAATTGAAGGTGGAAATTAACTTGTTTTGTCTGGATAGACGAAGAAAGTCGACGGAGCTTACAACCGACCGCTCTCAGATCAATCGAACTCCGGTACAGTGCACGTTGATGCTAAAAGACGGCATTGAGGAAACATGTTCATAGTTAACGGGCGATAAGCACACATTTCCACGAACGATTCTGTTCATTAAAAACTCCTGAAATTAGGTGGTAAATGCTTATAGAATTCAGTTCAGAGAACCAGAGGGAGGTTCATCGTTATGGACTCAATAATATTGAAACAAAATTAGCTCTATCTTCGCAGCGAGAGAAGGGACGCAGGTATCGAAAGCATTGGTTAAGAAATAATTCACGCTATTCATACATAACTGAAAAGTGCACCAAATGAAAGTTTCGGTTTCGTTCAGAACTTATTGATTTTTTTTTAAAGTGACAGTGGTCGCACAGGATTGAGATGCGCCATTTGCAGTCAGTCGTGCAGTTATTCACGACTGAAAGTTGGAATCCGGTTTGTGGTCCCGCCTAGCTCAACGCACAGGCATGTATCTTTTTACCATGAATTCGAAGAATAGACCGACGTGCTTCTTTGTCCATAGTGTGCAGGGTTAAAATTCTGTTCTGTCGGTAACCAGAAAAGGTGTTTTAGAAAGGTAAACTATTCCAGCTGTGGAGTTGACTAAGTCGGCAAATTCAAATTCCCCAGTTACGAATTTGAATAACGAAATCAAAAGACCGGTTTTTCAAGATGGTAGTACCATTTCGTGTTTTCGTCAGTTGATACACATAACAGCGGTTGACATCAAAAATATTTAAGCGAAATAATTCCACACATCAAGTCAGTGTATACACTAGTCTGTCATTAGTAAAAACCATGGCAGACAGAGGCTCAAGGTCAACAGCTTTTGCACTGGCTTGTTACGCTGCTTGTCATGTGTAGCAAGCCGGTCCTAACTGCAAGGGTATTTAAGTTGGCCAGTACGCTAAGATTATTTTCATCGAAAGCAAATAACTACCTGCTGTCAAAGGTCACTGATAAGCACAGCTACTTTGCCACCTTCCCAGTGGAGACAAGGTTGCTTAATAAATGACAAAAATTCAGAGGCATTCTTAAAGCACTGCATCAATCAAGAAATTTGCCTGTGACGTGTCAAAGTGGTGTTACGAGAGAAATAGGATATCATCCACGGTCGTTTACTAGCTTCAAGCCGACTTTAAAAAGGCTTCGTGAATACAAAGGCTGTCGACACATCTTCTGACAGTGTGAAACCAGTATCACTATCGAATGGGATAATCAGTTATTTGAGTCGGTTACTTCCAAACCTGTCTGATATGATGCATCCCTATTTGCATGTTGATCAATAAAGGAATACCACAGAATTGTGAAGAAGAACAACAGACAGCTTTCAATAAAATAAAACGAGTTGCTACCTAGGGTCTTAAATTGAACTATTACAGTTCAGCAATATCATTCGTTATTTAACTGAGGGTGATATTGCGAAACGGAATACCAATGGATTAATGGTGTGGAAAGCCTTCATCAGTGGAGTGAAACTATGAAAAAATTGAGAAGGTAATACTCACATTGACGATTCAGCACTTACACCGTTGACCAGAATTGAGTGGTTCACAGTGATGACTGACAGCTAGTTTAAATAGTAAGGCTGCCGTTATTAGATGAATAGGTAAGGTACAGAGAATACTAATCAGAATGTGGAATTGCGACGGCGAATTGATCTACCAGCATGAGACACAAATGCAAATATGTGACACGGTGTCCAATGCACATGGTAGAAGTTCCGCTTGAGAAGGGCGTCATTTTGACATTACTAAGGTAAAACTTACAGTAATTGCAGACTTGGAAGAAGCAGCGACACAGGATACTGCTATACAACGACTGGCTGAAACAATTGGAATCGGATGGTCATACGATAAGAAAAGTTCGCCAGAAGAATTAACGTTCTTCCTCAGCGACCTTGATTAACTTACCCGGAAAATACTTAAATATTCAGAGAAAAAGAATTAGCATTCCGGGAAGGTCTCAACTAAATAATTTGGAGGATGACTGCCTAGCACACATAGAAACGAACAAGTATATTCGAGTGACCTAGGAACTCTTTTATTGAACCCAGATATTAAGTTGTGTAGGATGTTGTCCACAAAGCTGTACTGATTGTCGGAATGTTGAGTCCAGATAAACTAAATGAAACTATGTTGATGCGTCAAGTTCCCCAAAGACTGACAAATAAACTCCGCGGGTATCTTTGTATTCAATAATAAACTAATTTTGCGGGTTGAACTGATAGGGCTCAACTACTTCCACCACGATCATCAATAGAATGGGAGTCCAACTTAGGTCATGCAGCACATCTGAGATATTCACAACAAGCAACGCGCAACAATTCATTGGTTTTCTACGAAAAGTGGGAATTCGAGTATTGTGTAATGAAATCACTCGAAGGACAATGTCGAAACAGCAACTTGAAGAGACTAGTATTACTTGCACGGTCAACCGGAACTGATCCATATTTAATATTATTCAAGAGACGGAATACATGTTTCACAGTTCAACTCGGAAAACTTTAGATGGAATAATACGTGCACATCCGTCGGCAACAGGTTAACTTCTAACACGAATCACCCAACGAGGCGGAAGTACGTGATGTTTTGAGACTGCGGAAGTCAAACCCTAAAAGGTACCACGATAAAACAGTCCGCAACCTACCGGCTCTTCAGGCGGACGACAAAATATGTGTAGTGTTTTCCAGAAAAACCACGGCGATGGCCAAATGAAGTGGTGGTGAATGACTGCTACTATCGATCGTATGAAGTAATTCCCGAGGGAAGACTGAAGAGGAAGAATTTAGTGCATTTAGGATACAGAGAACCTCATCATAAACCGAGAAGTTTTATCAAAATCTAGGATTAAACTGTAATACGATAAAATGTACGTTGTAAAGAAGTTGACAGTAGGTTGCAAAACAAATGAATTAACCCTTTAGTAGGATGTCAATTAATGATTTATGGAAGGCTACGGCCAATCACTGTCAGCAATTCCAGCAAACTGGCATGTTGGCGATGCAACTGATTCTCGTAGAACTACGGTGTTATATCGGATTCTGTAACACTGAACACTTAAGCAAAACAAATTGTTCAAGTGTGTCACACGTTAAAACGAGCAAGCCACGAGCTGGGTCGAGGTAAGCGATAAAAGTTGGGACCAGCCGTATTTCCTCATTTAACTGCTGTTCCTAGTTTACAAACTAGACCACAGAAACTCATTAAAACTGAGATTGCTCGGCGCCACAAGTGCGGCTTTTTACATTCATTTCGGAAGGTGCCAAGCTCTCAACTGTATTCACATCGTTTCGCCATCTGTTCGAGATCTCATCCTCGGGTGAGTGCCTTTATCTAGGATAAAGTAGGACATATTCTTTCTTTGTGTGATTAGTCAGTGTAACATCAAGCTGTTGATTGGGCCAAGCGTAACCGACTTTTGCCATTTGGGGTTGAATAGCTGCGAATCAGTACAAAGTCCTCAGTGACATTCGGAGGTTTACAACATGAAAGGAACATTTTTTACGCACAATTTTAAACCACCAATTGGATCTTTATCGCTCTAGTCATTGTGAGACAGTGCCCTTGGTCCGGGATTATGTAGACTACTTTGAACTTATCGCCTGGGTTTACAGTGGGGTTCATGTGTGTCAGGCGAGCGGCAGTCGCGTCTGTTATGGACATTGTCACTCCAGTTTTTATACAGGCAGAATGGTATTTACTTATCCCTTTCGAAGAATTTCTCATCTAAATCACCTAAACACTTAGCAGGTGGCTGCCAAGATTGAGCTATCACAGGGACTTCGCGCATCTTCCCGATTTATCAAGGTCCGACTGTTAGCAACAACAAAGGTGATCACAATCAAGCCAGAGAACCAAAATGAATGACTACATGGATGGCACACTTTTTAGCCAAACAATTATCAAATGATCCGCAATTTTTAGGCACATAAAACGTCAGCATATGTATTGTCTTTCACGTAATCGGTTTGTGCGAATTTCATTATTTACCCAGCATTCTGCAGATATCCTCCTAGTGTTTTTGCGAGATGTAGGTTGCATCATTTGCAGGCGTTTACATGTAATTATCTGCAAGCATAGTCGTCGTCACCATTCTCTGTCAGCTCGATGGCTGTGTTGTTCTACCGCCTTGTTTGAGTTCGGGCTAAACTGCGCAGATAGCTCGCAAATGAGTTATTCTCGATCGACTTTCAGATGGAATCATAATCGAGCTTGCGAACTCCGAAGCTTCTTCAAAACTTAACGATAATACACGATCATTCACGGTAAGCACTTAGTTTGAAATTAAAGCCAGTCAGCACACGCCAAGTGGATCGTTTATCATTTACTGTCTGCTGCCATAATTTTAGAAGGAGCGTTAAACACACCGTTCCTCCTAGTTAAACATGGTTGGTAGTGCGCGTACCAGCGACAGAATTGCTGTCGAGTTGCTTACGAGCAGTGGTAAATTTGTGACCAAAAGTGGACCTAAGTAAGTCAATCTCACTGAGTGAGGTAGGAAAAGATTAGAACCTACTCTAGTATGGATTTTTCGTACTTCAAATGTATATGGAACATAATTTACCTCCTACTTAAGGTAAAGACGGTTAACAATAGGTCTGAAGAAAGTTTCCTGTATGAAGCGCTGGCTGTTGTATTCAACTGTAAGGGTGAATTATCTTAATCTAGTGACATTGTAGACTTGGAAACACCGAAGTATTTAAGGAAGAAACAGTCTGTTTTAGATTTCGGACCATTGTACAATTTGATTAGTCTGCTGTCAACTGTTTAGGCAATAACTAGTGTAATTGGCTGCGATTAGACGGCACACCTGAAGACTGATAACAGAAACAGGGTTGCTTTCGCTGTAAAAATCACGCGGTTTTCAAGGAACGTGGTATGAAGAACATGAGGCAGTTTTCCATCATTAAGAAACGTACGGTTTTCGAACAGATAAAACAAATTCAACTGATGTTATGCTGGCGCGAAATCTAAGGGAGCAGAGAGACATCCATTCTGTGATCTGATCTTCACTATTCAGTCTCAGTCGAAAGTTTGGCGGAAAGGACAAATAGTTGAGCCACTTCACAAATAGTGGACATTGAAATCCACAAACTTTCTGAACTGCTACTCAGTTTGTTTACACTTAACTCACGATTCAAACGTCTAAGTGAACAAACCTATTCCTTCAGATCGAATGATAACCAGACTGTAATGAGAAGTATTTATTGTTGACTAAGCGAACCGTTGCCAAGTCTTGGAAAATGTGTTGACGAGTTAACTGTTAGAACACATCGTTTTCGTCTTTTCCGTTTATTTATATTTAGTTCTGTGGCATTTATATGTAGTTCCAATGCTTATCCTGAAGGATACTAAAACATTTAGGTGCTCGTTTTGTCAATGAACTTGTCATTTAGGTTGCAAAAGTTTCATTATCAAACCAGATGTAATGTATTGACCGTGAAAAGAACGCTTAGTATAGAAAAATTGTTTACTACAAGAAATTCATTACAAGGCATGTGAAAATATTGGACAATGAATGCAAATACTACTCTCCACGGCTGACGTGTACCCGCATCCGTTGACAATAGTGCCTGGTCATTCTCTTTGAGGACACTTCAAATAGTGCATATACACATTTCCAATAATCGCTTCTGGTCATTCGAGTCCCTGACGTTGAGACCTCTCTTTTAGTTCCAGCGCGTACGACTCGCGTCATACTACTCACAAAAGGAGGTAGATGTTGAAGACATCAGCATTTGGCACTCCTGTGAAAATTGTGATTATCGAATGCACAACTTCTTCCGGAAAAGTATGATGACCTTCATTTCGGAAAATGACTTGTTATATTTTGTTTATTTTGTCATTTAATCGGAATGATTAAGTCTTATTTTCTTCCAACCCCCATGTGGTCCGTCGTCTTTCCAAAGAAATGTTAAATCAGATTTCGGACCAAAAGTTTGAGGAGAGCGACAGGTCAGTTAGCCAAAAAAAGGGCGTTTGGAGGTTACGTGAGCGGCGGCTGAGTGATTGTGAACTGAAAGGTGTGATACGCACAGACAATACAGATGCTGTAGGTCATGAAGACATGATTTCATGGTACTGTGACGAACGAGACTATGAATGTAAGGTTTGATGAGTAAGCAGCCTGCTGCATGCACACGATCATTAAAATAGGGCGAATACGTTCTGGGTACACAGCCTCAGTTAATAATACTTCTTCAGTACAAACTAGTGAACACTGTTCTTCGTTAAATAATCCACCCTCATTCTCGAAAATCTGAGTATTAAGTCTTTTACTCTTTTTCAGGATTTTTGTGTATCATGTGGTAAAGGACATTCTGGAACGCAGTTATGTGCAGTCCTATAATGAAACACTTCCTGTCGCATTAGTTTTAATATCTTCCTTGTCAAATCAGGTCCTATCGTTGAAGTCGCCCTATTTTTGGTTTTCTAGATATAACGATTTCAGTTTCATAATAGTCTACCGTCTGACAAATCAGCATAGTCCACTTGGACTACAAAGGTCTCCACACACGCTGGGGTATGGGATGTGTGCGTAGAATCTCAATTGGCGCAACGCAATAAACTTGTACTGAGGGTTGCGCTCAGATGCCTTTAGGTCTTTTCCACCGTGATAGTCTAATCCGGAAATGGATGCTACTATCTATCAGCGGACTAATACTATATTTTAAAAGCTGAATGTCAGCATGCTGAAAGACAGTAGTTTTATTTATAGTCCATTTCTTTCCTAAGATATGAGCGTGTTAATTCTACGCATGTGAAAGCCTCCACACACTTTATGCTCCGCTCCTTACATAAGCACGAAAGTACAATTTGCTCTTCGTCGTCCCCTCGCAACTATCTCTGAATTTCAGAGTTGGTTATGGAACATAATTTATATCCTTAGTTTGAACTACTGACAAATGCATAAGTACGTCATAATACAATGTGAAACGGGAAAACATCAGCAGATGGCGCACCCCACACTGATGGCATTCTTTATCGAAACGTGTCCTCGAACAACTGGACAACTTTAAAAAAAACCACTAAAAGAATTAGCACAGGTGCCACATGATTCTTAATACCAAAAGACAGTCCACTGACCTGTGATTTAAGGTATAACGATTGTAAAATCGTTCATTATTCTGCTAACTGAATCTGCTGTTGGGAAACCAACGATGAGGCGACATGTACAAAACTGGAAGTGTGCATTAAATACTAAAAATATTTTGCCTGATTCACAAACTCATGGTTTTTCGGGCGTTTTCAGAAACTAACTAAACGGCTTTTGATCTTGTTTCGTACGGATAACACAAAACTGTTCATCAAACGTTCTTGATGTGATGCATTCTCCAACCATCAAAATTAGTTAACCTATTGCGCAAATGATATCTTCGACCTAAATGCCCCAGTTTAACAGTTCAATCATAACGTCGTTAACGAGAATCCAGGAATTCACGGTAACCACAGTGAGTAACAGTATGAGATTAGTGCAAGTAATCGTACTGCATCGCTTATGCTGTGAAACGATTATTCACTTTGATGCTCACGAGTCATTTTCGGACGAGCATCTGTTTACTCTTCAATAAGTTTTACTGCAGTAGGTGGTTTATTAAAAAAATCTGTTGACCAACATCAGTATACAGTGTATATTCACAATAAATGCATGCGTTGGAAAACTGTCATACTAAGACCATTTTGCAAACAAGTTTATGGTACTTCAGACGTTCAAGATTCGCAGCGTTTTGTTAACGCTCGTTCTGTAAATCAACTTATTTGGATTCTTACTAAAACGGGACTGGATATACCAACTTTGTTGCACAGCTATACCTCGGTCAACTACTTTTTGAGATTTTATAATAGCTTTTCGATCTGTTCCAGTAAAAGGGCTTTTGGCAGTGATAAACATATATCGGTTTCAATTCGGTCAAGACTTCTGTCCAATTTAAACGTTACTCCACTAATAGTAATGTGAGCATTTTGCTGCTCCTGCCTAATAACGTCGAATTAATGACCAAATAGGCATTTATATCGTTAAAATTTCCGGCTAACACAATATAATGTCTCCTGAAAATGATTGTTCTCATCGTAGATACCGTACTTGGAAATTCTAATAAAGCAATATCGGATACACATCTCCTCATTCATTAACACAACATACTGTATATTTATCTGGTTTATTGGATATGGGTTTAACCAATCGTGCCTTAATGTTACTGAAGTCATTTGCTTGTTCACCTTGAAGGATAAAATGAATTGTCAATTTATCTACATTTTCCGACGAACTCTTAGAAAAAGCTTCTTGTCACAGTGAATCGATCATTATGCCGTCGTCTGTTGCCATTGGCTTCATCGTCAAAACGGAAGTGTTCCCGGATCGCACAAAATCAGATCGGAGTGTCTGTTTGAAATTATGAATCCCGTGTCTCGGAATCCACCTACTGATCCGCTTGCATCCTATCAGGATTAGTCCATTTATCACAGTAGGTCGGTTGCTTGTTTGAAGGAACGGCAACCGCATACCAGACGATTATGAGATGATGCCGTTCACCACATGACAGACTGTTACTGTGATCAATGTGACACTCATGCTTAATTTGGTCAAACGAAAACCACGCATAACCACGACAGTTGCCGGGTCGATTGCGCGAACAGTCTCTGAAACGTGTCTAGCTGTGGCCGGTCTCCCAAAGAGTTACAAAATTGCGAAACCTGTTGTCTCTCGAATTCGCCTTATATGATGAGAGTTTAGTCACGAATAGGTCACACGTAGAGAAGGAAATGGGGGTCACTGAACGAAAATTAATATTCCGACCACTGTAACGAGATTATTTGCGGAAATTCAGAGATTACAAGTCTGACAAAACTATTTAATTATCACACACAGATGCCTAATCACACTCACTTGCCAGTCAAGTTCAGAGTGCCCAGTTACTTCGACAGTGGACACAGTAACGGTTCTCTTAACTGCTATCGATGATCCATCGAAAAGGACTTCCAACCAAGTTGAACGCGCGACCAGAGCTCAAGTACTGTCGGCATAATATGCTCCACTAAGGGACTATAGCAGGAGCGAATCTTGAGTATGGTTCTTTTGTTGTAGAGGGCTGATTGGAAAGCCTTTGGAAGTAAGACAGGTGCGATTACTCGTGAATGAAGTCCGATTTACGCAAACCGAAACCCCATACTCCATACCAGCAACATCTGAGCATCTTCTGAGTCATCTCACCAACAACGTAATGCGTTTTTCAAAGTTTCCAAGGGTGTTATAACAAACTAATAGGAACAGAATGGAGGAAGGTATAATAAGTCGTTAAATAACGAAATAGGTTACAGACGACGCTCTAGAGATTAAGACAAGAAGAATACTCGATTTAACGTCATGGAAACCGTAACCACAGGGGGTGATCATGTAAGTTGCAATTGACATCCTACAGCTAGGAATCATCCACTGCCATAAACAACAAGAAATGTAAGGTGTATTTCATAGCCCCCCATTGACGTTCTCTTAATCCAGCATGTAGCTATCTTTCAGATGCCTCAACAGGCAGATCGTCAACTTAAATTACTCCACAACATGGGCACACTTACCAGATATAAAGATGCATAGATTCATATCAAGCCACAAAAAGTGCTCGACCTCTGCATTAATGTGATGGGGACAACAGCCACTAGACTCAACTCCAACAACCACCACAGGTGGCGACAATTGCTAGTGCAGCAGTCAACTGAGAGGACGTTAATCGTTAGGCTTTCTTGTAGATTAAATTTGACGCCAGTGAACTCTGTACTTCCACCCAAAGAAAGGTTTTGTGAGTTCGTTGTACTGCTAACAGCTACTTAGACAAGCATAAAAATACGGGGTGTACATTGAGAAATACCGAGGTATTTGAGATGTCTTGTCAGCCAAGAACACGGATGACGCACGCGTGCATTCGGCAAATCAACACGAGGTGCACGCTTCAAGATCACAAACAAACACTCATTTGCTTATTACACTGACACAGGGATGGCATGGCTGTCAATGCCCAGTTCATGTACATAAAACACCAGTACCCGTCAGAGTGCACTCCAACATTTCCTGTTTTCCTCTGTTACTTCAATACCCAAATACATGCTCCTGCCTGACTACTGAGTAGCACTGTGAGCAGTATAGTACGATCGACCGTCCCCATTACATCCCTTTCCTGCAGGTCGTGCCAGCTGCATCAAAAATGGTTCTGGTTGCCTTCGTTCTTTCGATGATCTGCGTACCAGCCCCGATGATGTTTACACATGCCCAGTGCCCATCCTCTTCTGATCGGGATGTAAACATTAACGAAGCTGACTTCTGAGCTCAATTCTGACACTGAGCCACGACATTCCACTACATACGAGTCCACTTCAACTTGCCAGGTGCTTCCTAGGTCTAGGTTCTGTTGCGACCGGACTCTGTAATCAACCTTCGAGTCAGGTTCGAATACAGTACGACCGAATAACTTTGCAGTCGAATGCTCTCTAGAAACGTCTTGTGGGCTTGTCAGGCTCTCGTTGGCAAATCTCCGACCTTCTGCGTGCTCATCCATCCGTCTCGCTATAAGCCAATTTCCCGGTGAGATGGTAAGCGTGGCACGTGCCCATACATAAATTGACGACCATATTACACTAGGCTTGCACCACTTTTGTCAAATTTCGTTTAATCCGTACGGGATGATCAATCCCAGTTTAAACGTATTGAACCATTCAAAACAAATTGCGGACATTAGGAGAGTATATTTCGTCAATTAACAGCGTAAAGCCGAAAGAACAACGGTTGCAGGTGGATTTACTGACAAAAATGGACAACGACTTACTCATAAAAGTGGCAGAACGCTGCGAGGTCATACACAACAGATGTTCGAGGTTGCTGGGATCAACTGAGGACGGTTGTTCGTTTGGCAGAGGTCACACATGTTCTCGATGGAGTACAGAACCGGCGAAAAATAGTGAACAGGAAGGACGATCAATTATGTATCTCATTTTTAACTGTTCAGAAGACCTAGCAAACTCTAATGGAACGTCTTTGCAATCTACGGTAGTGTGACAGTCCATGAATACTGACAAACTACGTCCCTCCACACAAATAAATCACCACACAATTATGAAATCTCTACCGCCTTGGACATGTTACGTAAGCTTCTCGGCGGAGTACAAAACTCCTGCACCCAAAAAGCTTTCCACATACGAATTCGCAAGCAGCACCTAATGACAACACAGCACTGAGTTCAAATGGATACAGAGCGAATCTATACGGCGCTCGGGTTCGTAAACGTCGTCGCACTGTACACGTTAAAGCAAAAAAATGAAGACCGTGAAGCGTCGATACGCATACAGATCGATGTGTTATTTCATAAGCAGTTGATTTTCTTGATTAATGACCTTCCGCTGGTCTGCATGATTTAAACCCCATTCGATTCACACTAATTTCAACCTACATTGTCTTCGACATCCACCGACCGAGAAACGTCACATCACAGATATCCACTAGAACAGCCAGTGACGATTGCGTTACGGACTTGCATGACAATCCCAACCATGTAAGTAGTTAAGAATGAATACTACCACTGTGATGACGTAAACCGGTGCAGATCCAACAAAAGCAAACATTGCACCATGTGCTCAATGCGTACTGTTATTTATCCTATTCCTTAAACTCTAATATTTTCACTGGGTGTCCCTAAAAGTAAACAGGCGAAGGAATCGGTACTATAATGCTGGAATTTGAAAACCAATGACACGGACAAACAAGACATCAAATCGTAATGTAGAAATTAAAACGCATAGAGCCACATGGATGTTCCTGCAACGAAGAAGGACGGCGGTCAAAAATCCTGCTCACAAGCACAACGGCAAGTGATGGATACATTTTCACAAAAGAAACGTACGTACAGTGCTCCAGTGTCTCGCAATTTCCGTTTAATAATAGCCAACCTGTCGCCGCAATTGACTATAAAACACGCCCGTGTCTAGTAACAAAAACGCACGAGCCACGTTGGACACAGTAGTATCTTGCGTGGCATCAGCCTCTGATAAAGTTTGAAGATAAGTAACAATGGTTACTGAGAGTTGCATCGTTAATCTGTCTGGGTCTAAACTCGGAGTAGGTAATAAATTAGCGCCACTCACCATTAGATTACAACAAACCACTGACCAGAATTGAACCCACTGAACCACGCATGCGCATAATCTGTTTGTCCTAATTGTATCATTTGTAAATTGTGTACATGCGTTCTGTATTGTACTATGACTTTTCCAAAATAAACATAATCATCCTTCATTTGTTCGGTTCACACATCATCTGAACGGATGTCAGTTCTAGTTGTCGTAATCTGAAACAGCATTTAGAACCAGAACAGGATGCCATTAACACCTCACCGTACACAAAAAGGGTCTTCAGGAAAATGATTGGAAACGCCGCAATTGAACAAAAGTAAAAACAGTACGATTAAACGTCAACCAACATGACCCCAAACCCTTAAAAATGGAGGAAACAAAGGCAACATCGGGTGAATCAGGATAGGCATTCTCGTACAATATAGTCGTGATAGAAAAAGGAAGCTAAGCCATGGTGTTTGAAAACACTAACAGGTCAATTCTCACAAGATGGATGCATTATTCTAGGCAGCATACAGAATGTGACCAGTTATCCGAAATAAATCCAAAAAACGCTAAGAGAATAGTGCACGGGTGTGCACATGTGCAAGGATATTCATCTGCCTCAACAAGTATGTGAACACAGAGGCGAAACTGGGATAAATGAAAGCGTGATTGCATCGAGAACGAGTGTGATTGGGATTGAAAACAAACGGAACAGCCAAGCAGGCAGTCAGGCTAAACCTGCCCCACACACGAAGGCTGAAAAAAACATCAACGACCGAGCAAGACAAAGTATTTCTGTTCTTTCTCTTCGTTTTTTCGGACAAAAGTAATGTATGCAGCAGGTAAACGTAATGAAATTAGTATGATAACTGTACATGAAGCATCGGATATATGTGGTGTAATCGTGGCGGTCAACCAGAGAGATGAACAATAATGGACAGCCAGACTGGCATAGTTCTCGATGTGCACTCGCCAGATAGAACATAAGAAGAAAATATTACGTAGGAGATTATGGTGAGGTGGGTTTGGAAAGAACTGGGAAAGGTTATCACATCATTATGTACTTCCGACAATTGGTGGCAAAACGGAACACAAACCCACCACAATGATTGCTAAGGGATTCGGAAGAGATAGCGGCCAGTAAGGCAGACAAACGATGAACGGTCACAATGCACGAGAAGGAATTAAGACGGACTGAACACAATGCATAAACAAAAATCAAACGCAAAAACGTCACTTACATTGATCTCCCTTAAAAACGACCGCTCAACCAGGAGATACACGTGGCTTATAAATGAATATATAGAAGGAAAAAGATAGTCGCGCTGGGTAAAGGATTGCAAGAACTACTAGCATGTCAAAGGGTAAACAGGCGTAAAATTCGAAGGAAAGAATGCAGACCACATTGAAATGACTTCTGTTGTGGTGTCCAGTAGGCGGACTCTCGAACTATGCAGACAGCGACGTTGTTCGAACACGCAAACACAAGAAGATGAATGCCGTATCATAATATTCAAACATGATTCAGATAAGTTAAGAAAACTTAGGTTTACGTGATTGGTACGCGTGCGTGCGTGCGCGCGCGAGCGAAACTCTGATGGAGCGACAAAGCGATGGATAACGCGGGCAGGAGGTATAAATCTCATTAGGATAGAAAGACCAATGAAGTGTAAGTGAGAGTGGTGAAACGCGGCCAATGCACGCATGCATACACTTTTTTAACGCTCTGGGACGAAATAGGAGAAAATAAAAGTCCGTCTGTTAATAAACAAGGACATGAACGACAGCAAGTGAACTGCGGAGAAGAGGAAACCCAATCAAAAGCCTTCACAATTGGTTGGATCCGAGGACAACTGTAGTTGTTCACGCTTAAGTCGATGACCTCGTTGTTTGTATGAGAGCCTGCTTGATGTAGTGGTGGGCGAGGATCCGAAAATCATGTTGGTCTAAAGTGATTGCAACACGATAGAAGGAGGTAAATCCAGCTGATTGTGCCAGGGCTATGAACCATATTGCATACCACGAAGGCGACGTTTGAACTGGTCAGAGTAGTTCATACTGACGTAGGTGCATTCGCTGGATAATATCCCGGCAATCGTTGAACACACGCCGGATGTTCTCAGTGTCCACGGCACAGGTTAGATGGGGATAGCAATAGTGCCGACCACCATTATTGTTGGCTGTGACTCGCTGAAATGAAAGCGGATGCAAACTGGATGCAATAAACGATTAAACACAGAGCAGTTCTATAAAAAGTGAACGTTCAGACAGCTGCACTGAACTGCTGTTATTTGAATTCTGGGGGTTAAAAACACAGTGAGGGTCATCTGTTTGAATACACACTTCTGGATTACCAAAAAGTATCAAACTAGTACTCAGACACATGTTAGTTGGAAATTCCGTGAATGATTGTTACTATATACGTTACACAATCTAAGAAAGATTGCATAGAAAAACAAAACATCTTTAATTAATGTGAAAACGAGGGCTCTACTAATATGTTAGAATGAATCCTGCTACAATTAGTTCGTAACAAAGAGTTAAGGAATGTGTACATAACCAAGTAAAAATCAGATAGTCAGAATGCAACGTCTCCAAACACATTCACATAATCTAAGTATATAAAACAGTGAGCTGCGGAGGTGAGAATCAAGAAACGGCTAGAAGAATAGACTTCCGAATAACACTGACGAGGAGACGTCGAATTGGATTACATTGTAAAGTACCTCACTGTAATTGGACTGAATTTGAATTAACGATGGGAGTCGCATGATTCCATTCAGAGTGCACTCTTGCAGTTATGTGTCAGCGACTACCGATGTTGTATGCAAGCGGTGAAACTATGAAGTCACATATTTTTTCTATTCACTGGAAGCTATTCTTGATTGGACTAATGCACGCTCTATGAATATCGACCTATACTGCTACCTTGGCGAGGTGATCAGGCTTGTGTACTGTTTTGATCCGGCGGGCTATTCTGACAAGGAATCCGGTCTTTCCAGGTGCAACCTTCTTAGTAACGTTTTCTTCTAGGATATTCCCCGTCACTGTTGAGGTGAACGGCGGCCCGAGCCACAGCACCTTTTGGTCAGGCTCATGACTGTTATGATGACGATGATGCTCTATGAATGTGCTTAAATTGTGTCCGATTTTCATTTTTCAGTTGAACGTTCAAGAGCAAATGAGCTACCCACATATTTGGTATAATCTTGTTTACCTTCGTAGCTGAAAATATTAAATGAACTATTAGCATCTTGCGTTACTGGTCTGACAATGTCGACGATTATATTGGGCGATTTATAAGCAGACCACATAATATTAAACTTTTTCAATAACGCTCTAAACCGGTTGACAGCAAGAATCATGTGCACATACGCAAAGGTGCAGCGGGTCGACTGCCAGAACAAAGCCTCTTTTAATGTCGGGTCTGAGCTGTTAAGTTGATGTACACTGACCCTGACTGTTTGTTTGGTCTACGGGCATACAGAGTGCAACGTAAGCCCTACATCTGACTGCTGGAATTATTCTTGCCCATTATCCTGTCCAGGAGCGTGCATGTGTTTTGCGCATACCGACGTTCAAGAATGGACACGTATAACCGAGGTCAAATCGGACGTAATTTAGGCACATTCAGGGAAACTCACCAACAAATGGGAATTATAAATCTGTTTGTGGTTGCTGTGAACAGAATAGTGTTCGTTGACTAAGAAGATATGAGTTTATGATTGTGACCCCATAGTTTCACCGTTTACCATCAGCATCGTTCAGGATATTAAAACAATCACTGTCATAGGTGTACTGATTTTTATCTGACCTAGCAGAGTTCGCAGCCAGCCCTTGCAATCATTGACGTTGTACGTTTCACTTCTCGTCGTACCCCTAACCATCGAGCTTGATTTCACAGCTCCAGTCAAACGAGGATTACGGCTTTGGCTACCCGTTATGGAGACGACTGTCCTCGTTCATTTTATTGTCTCACGGATCTCTTCCAGAACAAGTTGAAATTCCCCTGATCAATCCAAGACAGGACATTCCATCAGTCGATAACCAAACTGTCACTGAAATTTCAGGTTCTCATTTGAGTTCATGCTAACGGGTATTTGACAGTCTCTTGACAGTTACGAACCGGCCATCCAAGTGTCGACTGATAGTTGTGGTCGATAAATCCATCTCAAATTCAGCTTTGACGAGCAATCTCAAAAACTGCAGTGTAATCGCAAGGCCCACGGAAATTCATCCTAGCAACACATTATTTCTTTGTCCCTTGCGAGGCTGAGTTTGATAACTGACGCAATCCACATGAAGCCGCTTGTAATCGATGGTGCATTCGACTCCTTTCAGTGGAGCAACCGTGCACCAGTCGCCACCACTCCCGTATGGTTCGATAACACGTCTAAGTGTTTCGGGACAGATGCGAGTGTGTTTGTGTCCGCCTGCCCTGTTCACTAGAGAAATAATAAAAACGTTTTCACACATTGGTTCACTCTTACATTACGGTTAGAAGTCTACCAGCATCTCAACGCTCACTCTTACTGGACGTGAGATCCAGACATCCTTAACCACCAGCAACTCTTTACCGATCAAAGGAACCAACACGACCTGCAAGCTTGATGCATTAGTAGTGGTCGAGTCAGTAGATCTGTACTCAGATTTGACCACTAACCCCGTCTTGATTAAGGAAGACCGCCGACGATTCCCGAATATGAGATCAAAGTAAGCAATTCGAAGGCCGTTAACTGAGATTGGGTTAGTTGGACCGATCACATTCCTGTCGTCATGTTCAACACTCTAACATGGAAACTCCAATGTACTGCAATGAAGCGTCTTAATATGTAATGGAAAATCATGCGCCTTTATTGGAGACAGATATACAAAAAAGAATAGAACGTTATGCTAATGACGTATACAATCAAAAGGGTGCATAATGCGACAGACAATTAGTGGGCATTCTTAGTACACGCTTCAACTGCTTAAACCTACGCAACGTCAAAAGCCGAACGAATATGCTTGTATAACCCTAGCTACTACAAATCGTCTCTCTTACAACGACAGTCGCCCATCTGTTGGCGTCACCCTCGGAGAATGATTGATAAGACGTTGAAAGTGGAATATGTGAAGATCGTGCACAGTCTCCGCCTCAAGCGAGCCTGGCAAACAGCCATAAAAACACCACCCCTACCGTCACCTCATAACCGCGCCCATCAAGATTATCTGCTAACATAAAAGGTTTGGGAAGCCGAAAGTTTTGATAAGCGTCCCCTATGTCGCCAACCGCATAATTACCGCCGCTGGTCCGGTTTCCGAAGCATACGAATCAGACAACGACCAACAGCTACTACAAAGCAGTTTGCAAACAATTTTGACATGACTGGTAATAACGGAGAAAATGGTCAAATACAAATATAGTCTCAAGCTCACTTGAGCCAAGGAGCAAAACGGAGCAGTACAAACGAAAACAGTCTTCAAGTCCAGAAATACTCGCACTTTTGAAATTGTGACATTCGCCATGTTCCGAAATCTAGAACGATTGCCGATCAACCCCACGCGTGGTGCCGGTAGGACCTACATTATGTGAAAGACAGTGCAAATGGTAACCTCGTGACCGCTAAAGAACCCAATAACTCCAAGTGGAAGATGTCTACAGGATGTCCAATTTAGATTATCAGCCTGTGTTTAAAGCATTGTAGTGTCGAACACTAAAGACCACTACACATACTTGTTTCACCCTCCGAACTCGGGTGGTAAAGACAATCACCACGCACATTAATCTAACGTTCGTCGCGTTGTTCTGTCTGCACTAAATCAGGCTGAAAGTGATGGTCTGATACGATTGTTTCAGGTATTCACCTCTTTAGCTTCTCCAAGCTTGACATCATCCTTTAATCAGCGGCATCTACGAAATTTGCGCAGCGGTGCGACCGGGACTTCCATAATCATCGACCGGTCGCTTTGCGATTTTTTAAAACTTCAGCAGCCACACTGAACAATGGACGATACGGTAGACATTCAAGCGATATGACATGAGCGCATTTTCCATACGTCGGCTATCAGTCGGGAAATTGTAGATTTCCCATTTATAGGCTGAAGGCCTATCATGTTGCACACAACCTTCCTCTCCGATCCACGAAGTCTAAGTGGGCACGCGTACGCATCGCAAACTTTGCCATTAATTAACACCGTGTGGACCGACCGTATCATTCAACCCGCTCGGTGTGATGTTCATGTTACCTTCAGAAGAGCTGGGCACAGCAGCGTCTTCAATATAAGTCAACTTACCTCTTGATGGAAGCTTTGTTCCGAAATGATCAGAACTTTCGAGTGCTCTTTCTAAAATATCGTCCAACAAATAATGTAATGAAAGGATTTGACAAGAGAGCAGACTACAAATGTGCGCCCTGTGCTCAGAGTTGGTATGCGATTCTAGATATGGACAAACAGTAGGGTATTTTGATTTACACAGACTGAACATCATTTACAACTGATCGCAGCTGTAACATTCCCACAGACCCTCCAGTCATTTCCTTTCGACAATAAACACTATATCAAAAGTCCGTTCTTGTTAGGGCTCGTCAGCAATGCATACCCTTGCCACACTCGAGACTCGGAATGCACACCATACTTTAATGTCACCGGAGTTGACTGCCGCGCCAATGAGTTCGCACTAGGCACGACTGAATTACCACAGTAAACGTTCAGCCACATTCGTTTACGAGCCGTGCTGAGACTGTCCGTTCGCCTCGATGATCGGGACTTCTCCCTAAATTTAAATCACAGGAATCAATAAACCTGTTGAGCGGCGGGAATTTTGGTTGACAGTGAGCTGGCCAGAACTTGCAGGTTATGCATGAGTAATCTAATGGTTCTTGGCGTTTACGGCGATGCGAGGACGAAGAGACTCTTGAAGGTGAGAGAACAAACGTCCACCAAATGTGCTGACGTTAGAATCACCGGCGGAGCAGAGGATGAAAGACCTTAACACCGAAGACGAGACGCAACTCAGTGCTACTGACTGTAGAGTTTGCGACCTTACTGCTCTCTTGTTACACACTATTCTTCATACCTGTTACGTTCATTGTACATATAAGCTACTTGCCTATTGTTTGAATCAATACGCGTTTCGTCCTCGCGCGCCTTGGTTCCACTACCTAAGTGGTGAGCGCTTGTTGATTTCTTTCGTTCACCTAAAGTTTTTCTTTTCTTCTCTGCATACTCTCCGAAAAAAACATTTATTCCCGTTATGTAATCGGTTCCTTTCCTTTGTGAGTGACTTTGTTTCTCTCCTAAAATGGCAGATTCTGAACCAGATCCTACTGCCGTGGAAAATGCAGTTTATGTTGAACTTCCCGACTTCGATAGTCGTGATCCTAAGCTTTGGTTCGCTCAAGTCGAAGTCATTTTCGACTCTAGACGGATACGCTCGCCAAAATCCATATATAATTTCATAGTTGCCAACCTTCCGGAGTAGGTCGCTGCTGAAGTCACCGACCTTATCTACACTCGGTCGTATGACACTTTAAAGACCATGATCATTAGACGAACTGCGGCAACCGATGGGCAGAACCTGTGAAAACTTCTGTCAGGAATAGTGTTGGGAGACAGAACTCCCTCACAACTCCGTCACAGGACACAGCTTCAAAGCAAACATACGATGAACGAACCAATTCTGCCTGAGTTGTGGCACAAAAATCTGGCGGACGATATCCGAGAAATATTGTCTATGCTCGATAAGGACACACCACTTAAAAAAACTCGCAGAGTTGGTTGACCGGGTATACGAGAGTTATCAAAGCCGCACGGTATCCCATGTACATTCACCAGAGGTGTTGTGGAACCATAGCTGGCAAATGGAACTGGACGCGCTGAAGCAAGTTTTTCGACATCAGCGTACAGCTCTCTGTAACCACTAGACAACTGACAACACAATCGAGAGGCCCTCCCTATCGCCGCCAATCCCGAAGCCGTTCACGCAGACGAAGAGTCGGTCAAAACGTGTTGGTTCTCAGAGCCAGCAACGCTCGCAATGTTTCCGTGCCAAGTTAGCGGCGGTAATCATGAACGACAGGATAAAGTGTCCAGTGCTTAGGAAAACCCGCATCAAGAGTTGACTCAACCATTATATCAAGCAACGCAAATCGCCGTTCGTCAGCAAGATCAATGAGCACAGACCCAATATATGATAAATGGTGTTAACCGTGATCACTAATCTGGGCTGAAGCATGGAAATAAAATGTTAGCAGTAAGTGTACCTACTTGCTCGGTACACCAGTGCGCCCATAGTCGATGAAAATGGCAATTGTTAGCCGACTGTACGTTGGCACTCATCTGCAATTTAACGGAGAGCGAGAATCTGATCAACACGTCCCCAATCAGGACGAAATCCTGCCTGTTCTTCCCCAATGTCTACCTAACGAACTGCAGTGGGTCGACGAGGTACAACGGATACCAGGATCACATAAATGACTGGGAACAAGCCAAACCCCGTATGGTTTTCGCATGCCCCCTCCTGACTAGTATCGAGTGGCTTTCAACAGAGATGGAAGTTCTCTGTCCTTGACACAGCTTGAAACAACTGAACAATGGCTTACAATAACGCCACTCTACCTTTCTTGAAAAGTGTCGCCGTGTAACCATCTGGGCCAGTAGCCTCACTGTGTTTGACAGCCGAAGTGCAATTGCGGACCTCAGTTTTAGTGGGTGATGCTAAGTCTACCGACCAGGATACTGCATTACAAATTTGAGGCGGTAGTATACCAAACACAGGAGGCCAGCTAAATTGGTCCTAAAAGTGCCCTGCTCAATGCTCTAATCTTCTGGGTTTACTACGGTTGAGTGCTGTCTACGTCGCTGATAGACTCGCTCACAGACGGATACCCTGGATCAGTGGCACAGGTAAGCCTGAAGAGTTTGCTGGTACTGTCTGAAGAAGATCAGATACCGTTTCATTAATATTCTCCATTAACCAATCCTCAAGACCTGGAATCAGGTTACACTTTAGCTTGCTACGGATAACCCTCCGAAACTTGTTCTATGAAATACCAAGAAGAACATTCCGTCTGCCACCCAACAATTTCAAGGATTTCTTCGTTTAACTCACGAATCACCGTGTCGCACGCTACACTACCTGTTTCATGAATGTCCTATGAAGTATGGGCCCAGCAGCTATCAGGATCTGTTGGGTTAGAACAACCGAACGTGCATTCTAGGCCATTTGCGTACTAATGACTTACCGACGTCCTGGTCAGTTTCTCAACAGCCAGCCGATACCCAGTGAAAAAAAGAACAAAACAGCAACGCACCAAACAATGACCGGGATAAGAGTATGCGTGCCAATGAGAGAGAACGTCAAATAAAGCCATCAAAAGTCATCTGATCTACCTGAGAACAGGTCTGATTCGGAGAAGGTGGGCATCAAGTAAACTGTTGACGCGCAAGATGTCTAAAACTAGTGCTGGCTAAAAATTGTTCGTGCTCAGCGCACAGTTGCAACAGCCAATATAAAGCTAGCCAAAATCTGCCAAGTAAACCAGAACCAGCCTTTCCAAGACCGCTGGAATGGGTGTTCACATTTCCGGTCATAATGACTGTATCAGACTTATGTGACAAATTAGAAACAGAGACCAGATCCCAGCAAAAGGCTTCTTGACACTGAGATCACTACAATCTCCTGGAATAAAAGCAGCCCCTGGTACAGGTCAGGCTGGAGTAGGTATAGTCCTTAGCGCGACGACCACAGCCGCATTGGTAGATTGGATTCCTGTTAACAGTAGACTTTGTGCCGTCCGCTTGGCAAGTTCTAGTGAGGCCAGTTCTAGACACAAGATTTCCATAAATTTATTCATTGTCTCCTCACGCTCCTACTGACTGCAGTGACGTCGGTGTCAAAGACACGTTTTACTCCGATCTGGTCACTCTCCTTCGGTCCACACGTGGCTCTGATATTGTCGTTCTGGCCGGAGGTATGAATGCTCAGGTCGGCCGCCTTGGTGAGGCCGAATCTCGTTTAGGTGACAGGTTTGGGATAGCGTCACATCGGTCAGATAATGGTGGGCGATTGTTGCAGCTGTGCGCTGAGCATAAGCTATTTTTAGCCAGCACTAGTTTTAGGCATCGTGCACGTCATTCTTATACTTGGCGCCCGCCTTCTCTGAATCAAGCCTGGTCTCAGATAGACCACATAGCTGTTAGTTACAGGTGGCGTGGTTCCATTCAAAACTGTCGTTCTTATTGGAGCACGTACTTGGACTCAGATCATGCATTGGTATGTTGTCGTTTTGTTCTTACTTTTGCTGGACAACGACCCCGCCAACAGCAACGACTGGCTGTTGAGAAATTGGTTTTACCATCGGTAAAGCATAAGTACCCAACCAACTTAGAAAGCTGCCTTAGTGGTGCTCACTCCGAAGATCCTAATAGCTGATGGACACAAATCTCACAGGCTATTCAGAAAGCAGGTACTATAGCATGCGGCATAGGGGTACATAAGTTTAACAAGCACTGAATCTCAGAGAAATCTTTGGGGCTGTTAGAAGCCAGACGGAAGGTTCCTCCTGGCAGTTCACATATTAAAACCAGAAGAGATATCCGTAGGAAGCTGAAACGTAGCCTAAAGGCTCATCTGTAATAAATCCAGAAGGTTAGACCGTTGGGCGGAACACTTTGAGGGTCAATTTATCTGGCCTCTTGCTTCTACCGTGCTGCCTCTACAAACTTGTGATGTAACGCCCTGGTCGGTAGATTCAGAAACACCCACTGAGATTGGGGTTCGCAACTGCATCTCGGCTCTCAATCGTAATAAGGCTGCCGGTCCAGATGATCTCGTAACCATACTTGTTAAAGAATTTGAAGAGATGTTAGTTGAGGCTTAGACTCAGATGTTTCAACTTGTGTGGATGACGGAGACCATCCCTCCGTCCTGGGGTCACGTGATAGTAGTCCCTATAATCAAGAAAGATATCAGGAGCTCTTGCGAAAACCACAGGGGAATTAGTTTGACCCCAGTCATTTCTAGGGTTCTGGTATCCATTATACTTCGTCGACCCAATGCAGTTCGGGAGTTAAACATTAGAGAAGAACAGGCAGGTTTTCGTCCTGGCCGGGAATGTATAGATCACATTTTTACCCCTCGTCAAATTTTGGAGCAGCGTCATGTATACCACCGGCCAACAATTGCCGTATATCTCGACTATAAAGGTGCGTTCGAGTCGGTGGATCGATATACACTCTTAGAGTCGCATAAACACAAGGGGGTACCGACCAAGTACGTGAACATACTGTCGGCGTTTTACCCCCATACTTCGGCTCAGGTTAAGGTTTACGGTGAGCTGTCTGACAGTTTCAGCACCAGGAGCGACGTTCGTCAGGGCTCTCCACTTTTACCATTTCTGTTCTATTTCGTCATGGACAAAATAATGGAGAACTGTCTGCGGTACTCAAATGATGCCGGTGTGGACCTCCTACCCGGTGGAAGGCTGACTAAACTTGATTATGCTGACGATAAGGTGTTGCTGTTTGAAAACTTGCAAGAGGCACAAACAACGCTAAACGCAATTTCACGTTCTGCTAAGTATTTCGGAATGCGCTTTGCAGCCTCAAAATGCACAGTGCTTCTGCACGATTGTTGTGGTTACGTAGATTTGATGTTAGATAATGAAGTCATGGAGGTTCTTGACCGGTTTGTATACTTGGGAAGCTGCATCAGCGGTGGCAACAGAAGTGTAGAGAATGAAATAGAGGCGCGTATTTCCAAGGCTAGACCAGTGTTTACTAATCCGAGGCACCTATGGCGACAGAGAGTTACTTCTCTGAAGCTTAAGGGTAGCGTATATCAGACAACAGTGAGGGCTGTATTACTTTACGGCAGCCAAACATGGCCACTCAGGGTAGAAGACGTGAACCATCTTCAAGTATTTGACCACCGATGTCTACGTTCAATCGTTCGTATCGGGTGGCACCAACGAGTGAGCAACGAGGAGGTTAGGAAGCTGGTAATTGGCAGTGATTGTCAAACGAGTTCTTTTGTTCAGTCCTTAAACTTACACAGACTTAGATGGTTAGGTCATGTACTAAGGATGCCAGCTAGTCGTCTGCCACACCGAGCACTGTTTGCCGACGCTGCGGTCGATTGGCGCAAGGTGCGAGGTGGACAGGTGATGACCTGGCGTAGTCAAATGAAATCGTTCACGAAGGAGTAGGTCACGGTAGATCGGATTTGTCTTCCGGGCTGGAGCTCTCGCGACTCACAGAGTCGGTGGCTTGAAATGTTAGGTGAGATGGTGGCTAACCGAGCTCAGTGGCCTGAACGTTGTCGTTGTTTGACCGAATTGTCTGTGAAGTGAGTGCACTCAATGACGCAAGGCAGTGAAAGCCGTAAGGAAACTGTATTGCTGATGACGCCTTACTTTCACTTACAGCTTGGTAGTTTGTTTGCAAGGTGTAGGCGCCTTGATGTTATATGTTTGAATATAGACGCATTTATTTTTGGTGGTTAGGTCTACTCCTCATACCCTTTTCTTTTTCTCTCGTCCAAAATAGGGTTTGCTTTTTCTTCTTCTTCGAGGTTGTGTGGTAGTTAAGCATCAGTGTAAACCACTGATGTATTGCTGTGTATGATGATGATGATGATGAATATAGGCAGATACAACGAAAACACTCTTGACGATTTGGCGTCTATGGTTAGGCTTAACAGAACCTGCCAAGCGGACGACAGTCTACTGTCAAGGGGAATCCACTCTACCAATACGGCTGCGGTCGTCATGCTGTGTACTAGACCTACTCCAGTGTGACCGATAGTGGGAGTTGTGGAGTCACTCGAAGTATATAACCAGGATCAAGTAAACCATGTGGATGCTGTCAGTTTCACGCATTAATTGCTGCTCTCGAATCTAATATGCGAAATGTAGTAAGAATCGACAAACAACGAGGCAGAACCCACGCGAGAGCGACCCGCTGATTCATCTGTTTCAGAGAGCGAACGCTAAAAACACCAATAGTAAGTAGCATTCTGAGAAAAAACAAGAGACAAGGTAAAGGGTGGGTGCATAGTGAGAGACGGGACAGTGTTGATATGGTGCGTTGTG
>JTDE01003712.1:0-16353 GCA_014338405.1 Paragonimus skrjabini miyazakii | reverse complement strand
TCGACCACACAAGATGAAATAGCTGAGTCTAGGCCTCAACTAACACCACTCCATCTTCTTTAAAAAGTGCCGGCGAGAGACCATCCGGACCGGCAGCCTTCTTACGATTGAAAGCCGAGATGCAATTGCGAACCTCAGTCTCAGTGGGTGGTTCTAAATCTACCGACCAGAGCATTACATCAGAAGTTTGTGGAGGCAGCATGGTAGAAGCAGGAGGCCAGATAAATTGACCCTCAAAGTGCTCCGCCCAACGCTCTAACCTTCTGGACTTATTACAGATGAGTGTGCCATCTGCTTCGCTGGTAACTTCACTGACAGACGGTCCCCTGGGACCAGTAGCACGGATCAGCTGAAAGAGTTTACCGGTGTTCCCCGAAGCAAAAGCGGTTTCCATCTCCTTAACTTTTTCCACTAACCAAGCCTCATGATCAGCCTTTAGGCTACGTTTCAGCTTCCTACGGATATCTTTTCTAGACTTATTGTGTGAACTGCCAAGAGGAATCTTCCGTCTGGCTTCTAACAACTCCAGAGATTTCTCTGAAATCCAATGTTTGTCAGACGTATGTACCCCAATGCCGCATGCTACAGTACCTGCTTTCTCAATAACTTGTGAGATTTGTGTCCAGCAGCCACTAGGGTCTTCGGAGAGAGTACCACAAAGGCAGCTTTCTAAGCTAGTTTGGTACTTATGCTTTACCGATGGTAAAGCCAGTTTCTCAACAGCCAGTCGTTGCTGTTGGCGGGGTCGTTGTCCAGCAAAAGTAAGACCAAAACGACAACATACCAATGCATGATGTGAGTCCAAGTACGTGCTCCAATAAGAACGAGAGTCTTGAGTGGAACCACGCCGCCTGTGACTAACAGCTATGTGGTCTATCTGAGACCGTGCCTGATTCGGAGCAGGCGGGCGTCAAGTATAGCAATAAAGTGCGTGATGCCTAAAATTAGTGCTGGCTAAAAATAGCTTATGCTCAGCGCACAGCTGCAACAATCGCCCACCATTATCTGACCGATGTGACGCTATCCCAAACCTGTTACCTACACCAGATTCGGCCTCACCAAGGCGACCGACCTGAGCATTCATACCTCCGGCCAGAACGACAATATCAGGGCCACGTGTCGACCGATGGAGAGTGGCCAGATCCGAGTAAAACGTGTCTTTGACACTGACGTCACTGCAGTCAGTAGGAGCGTAAGGAGACAATGAATAAATTTCTGAAAGTCTTGTGTCTAGAGTTGGTCTTAACGGGTTTTACGAATGTGACAACGATGCAAAAAGGATTGAGACACTGCAGTGAACTTTCTGGAAAATTACATGATTTTCGTCAGAAAGCCACTTGCACGCTGTAAATGCGGTCGAACAATATCACCGAAAAATATGGACTACAGTACAGCTTCGCCTGGTCACAAAAATCACAAATCCTTCAGAGCCTGGAAACTTTCCATAAAAGACTGAAGAAACTAGAGCAGAACAATGTAACAAGTGCAGAGGTATGCGGACGTCAATAAAACATGAAACGGGATTATGTGGAGCAGCGAATGGTTTCAATTGAGCCCCATAAAAGACAAGGAACCAGAGCACGTGACATAACTCCCGAGTGTTAGCCATTTACGACGATCATACGGCGAAACCGGAATCAGTCATGCAGTATTGGAAGGCATACAGTTGATATTTATATGATGTGTCAGACGGAAAACACCTCTGGAAATAGTCACCTTTAATAGAGTCTACTCCCCTAGAGTGGTTGATTTCTTTGTTCCGTCGCGATAGAAACAAAAAGGTAAGTAAAACAGAGCAAAAGATAATTTGGTAATTGTGAAGATGTAAGAGCGCCAGGTCGGACAACGTTCGCAGATATCAGGGATTGCGAATTCTTCAACCTGACAGGCAACACCTACTGACTATACTGAAAGGAACTGACGGTCTTCATAAACCAAGATAATGTTATTGCTGACCATCTCCACGTTCAATTCAACAGTTAGTAGGCCCGATGAATAGCGTGTGATGTGGTAAGCATTGGGCTCGTATACGCAATATTTGAGCCAACCATCACAATCATCATCGTGAAAGACAGCAATACACCAGTGGTTCTCGTTGATGCTTAAGCGACATATAACCATGAAGAAGAAAACAAGTCCTGAACAAGAAAAGTAAAGAAAACAAGAAGACCAAACTACTTAATGCGATTAAGTCTATGTCGAAACAGTGAAAATCAATGTGAATACCACTTACAAACAAATGACCGAATTATAACTGAAGGTGAGGTCTCATTAGGATGAACCGGATCCAATGCCCCGCGCCACGAAATAATTTCTTCACAGACTATCGGGATAAACGGCAACATTTAGATGAAACCCAATTGCAGAAAATCTGGACATCGGTTAGATTTGAACCAGCGATAGAAACACATCCAGACGCGACAAACGTCCTACCAGCTGAGCTGCGAAGCCACGCGAGAAGCTCAGAAATTTCACATTTTGGCCTAGTTACCTAATCAGCCAGCTTTTTCATATGGAATCCACTAACTGATCCAGGTAATTGAATGCGCAAGCAGGATTTTCCGATCGGTTGACGCTGGGATCCACCAGCTTCGTAACTTAACTGGTAGAGCATATGCCGCATGTTGTTTCTGTCGCTGGTTCGGACCCAGTGGGAATCCAGATTTTCCGCAATTGGGTCTCCTTTAAACTACCGAATCCGCCAAACTACTTGCCAGTGGCGACAACATTTACGCCATTGAGCTCGATTACATGTCGTCTCACCTAAAGTTTCCAGTCATCTGCTGTGGGGATTACGATGGTCTCAGGCCGAGAGGAAAACCCGACCTACATTAGCCAACACCTTAGTGAACGGCGCCAGGCCATCGTCTGCTCACCCCACACCTTAGGCTGGTCTGCTGCAACATCGGCAAAGTGTTCAGTGTGGCACACGACTAGCTAGCATCTGTAGCACATGGCCTAACCATCTGAGTCTGTGCAAACTTAAAGATTAAACAAGGAAAAATATTTGGCAATCACTACAAAGTACACGCTTCGTAACCTCTCTGTTGCCTACCCGTTGGTGCCACCGAATGCGACGCAGATATCGATGGTCAGACGCCTGGAGATGGTTCACTTTCTCAACCCCCAGAGGTCACGTTTTGAGGTCGCAAAGTAGCACAGCCCTCACAGTCGCATCATGTGCGCGACCTTTGCCCCCCTGAATTTCGAAGATGCCTCTTTCCCCAGGGGTGTCTTAGATTGGTAAATACCGCCCCCAGCCTGGGAGATACGAGCTTCCATTTCATTCCCAATAACTAATGGCTGTTATGATGATGATGACCAGCAAAGAGTCGCCTTGTTGACGCGATAAACTCCCTTAATGGTCAAACGCGACAAGTTCGTTGGCCGGCAATAGTTCAGCATGATACAGCCAAATCGAGCACACATGCACATGTGCCGGCTCTCTTCAGCGACAGCCGGCTGTTTTTAAACAACTATCGAAAGCGGCGCGTGTCTTCAAGGTCCCCTCTGAGACTCATCAGTAACATCATAAACTGACGTTCTAATGTTAACCAAGCGGGTAAACTGGTCCAGTGTCAAGCCAACTGCTAGCGATCAAGAATTAGAACGCTCCAGATTTGAAGTGTAACTTTGAAAATGTGAAGTGCAATCGCCACAAGTTAGCCTGGTCGTTTATCCTACCCAATACAGTCTCCACGCCTTCAATATAGGGAATAAGCATAATGTCAGGTCAGTTTAGTACCGTGAAGAAACTAGACAATAAGATCGGTAGTCTCCAAGCGGACACTATAAAATCGGAAGGGTGAGCAGAAATTGGGGACATGGTTGCGTTTTGAAAACCAAACACGCAAGACAGATTCCCACAAGCTCTCAGTCCTGCTTACAGTGAACAGACCGCAATTTCATGATTTAAAATACAACCAAGGAAAAGGAGAAAAAATGGAAGGAGGGAGGAGGAACTCATCTGTTAAAAATGACTACTTCTGCATTCGAAAATCAGGCTTTTTGGATGTCATCAACTATATTAAGCGGCTCATGTCAATTGAACCCTTCCTCAAAATGTCCACGGAGATTGACTAACGACAAACGAAATATTTTTCAAATATCGCTTCAAACACTACACTATGAAGAAATTGCAAAATGCGCAAACTCTTCACAAAACCATCAGTCTTCATTTTCAAAAGTTGATGAATTTACTCTTCGATTCAACAGTATAAAGCCGAGGTCGTGAATAACATAGTCACAACTTTCACATCTGTGCATAGGTATCAGCTTTTGCATGATTTCACCATTGTTGTTAAACAGGTTTGAGATGAAGCGTACACCAGACTGAGCAATACACTGAAATTTCGAATAGGAGCAGAAATAACACCGGAATAAATTTAGCTCGAGAATGTGTGACTATCAGCTCGACATTTAACACCACCCTTTGTGTAGGCATTGACGGAGTACACTCAACTCCGCTATGCGGCTGAGATTATTAGGCTTGTCAGCTCCTAGCACAATCACACGGGCCGAAAGTTGGGGTGCATGAGTCCACTTAAGCGGTTTCCGCGTCAGCAATTTTTGTCCTTTTTACTGCCTTCTTTCATTGTGAGCTACCTTTTATGACTGAAATGATTTCCCACTTTTAATGATACCATAAAGCGCAATCGAAACTACCAAGCGTGCGTGGACTGAAAGTGAATCATGTAACAGAACGTGCTGCTGTTGTAAGCGCCATTTTGGTTTTCGTTTGTGTAAGTAGTGTGCATGGTTTACTTGGCCTTTAGCTCATGCTCGTCGTGTTGTCTCCTATTACAGGACTGTTGCAGAAACCCTCACTTCGGAAGAACTCTATTCCCCGGTGTTTCCACGTTGCCCAAAGTTGGTCTACAAGTGTTACGGGTAATCAGAGTAAAAACGGTCAGCTTGTACGTTACGAAACTTGCTTCTGGCACCGGATGTACCCGATGCCCGGGTAAACGAGTGGACCAGCTCAATGACACCGTACGTGTCCCCAAGCTAAGGATTGGGGAACAGTTTTCCACGTGGGGGGCAACTGTGAAATAAGCGGAGTTCCCCTGGCGAATGAGTAATCCTGGACAATGAGCGATAACACTACCAGAGCGTGATGGATTCAAGGTTAGTAGTTGGGACTTCGATAAAATACCATGTAAACTTTTTGACGGTACTACATGGCGTACTTTAACTCGCAGTCCCAATGGGAGCACACGGGTTCGCGGACAGCACGCTGTCCCTCTGGCGTACTAACATTTTCAGTCTCCGCTAACCATGGACAAACCCCGAAGAAGGCCTACGAATCGCCTCGGTGATCAGTGGCTCCCAAGGGTACGCAAGTTGTGTCATGTACCCTGAATGGCGGGACCTCATTCAAAGAGCGTATGAACCAAACCACTACCAATCATCAACCACCAATGGACTGCGAACTTTGTGCTTCGCTCCGTTGCCTTGTGCGTTGGGTTTCTTCTGGACCAAAAACCCCGGGTGGGGCCTCTTAAGGCAATCCCCTTCTTCGGACTGGACAACCAAGAAGGATTCTACCGTAATAACTATGAACTTATGAACGTATATTAATTGTGCACTTTGTCTTGTCTTCCTGTCACCACTTTTTGGCCTTTGCTTCCATATCACATTTCACCACACCAAAACAAGTTACCCCCTTCCCCTCTTTTTTTGGCAAACAACTCTATACTTGGTGACTCTTCAATCCTGTTTTCGCGCAGAGATTTAATCTATTTGCCGCCCGTGAATGACAGTGTCAAGCATCAAGGTTCTTTTGCTCGAAACACATAGGCTCATACTAGCCTCCCAAACTTGACAACGTAAATGTTCAAACATTTATGTAAACAGATCAGCAAGCAGCTCTTGTGCGTACTTTAGAGGCCCTCACCATCGATATCTGTTGTTTTGCTGAAACACGGCTTCAGGATTCTAGCTCAGTTCTACATTTCCCATCTCCGTCATCCGTTTCATCATGCAACTACAATAAGCTATCGTCTGGAGACCAAGCGGCTCAAATCACTGGCTAAGCTGGTGTTGGAAATGCTCAGAGCACATGCACAGGGAAGGCGGTTTGACTAGATTCCAGTCAACAGCCGCTTTTGTGCTGTCAGATTTGAGGGTACGGTTAGAGCAACGAGAATCACCCGTCGAAAACGCTGTCCATTCGTTGAAATGACATATGCCCCCACAGACGACAGTTCAGACACAATCAATGACTGTTACCACCATCACATTAACTTTTCACACGCCGCACAAACATTGTAATAAAGGCTGGAGACTTGAACGTTTAATTAGGCAAACTAAACGGTGACAAGAGTTACTGGAACGGCCAGCACTCATACGGTGCACGTCGAATAAACAACCGTGAAGGTCTGTTGCAGTTGTGCTGAGAACAATCTGTTTCCGGCAAGTACCAAGTTTCGACATTCTAGGCGTCAGTACACCATATTGCGACATCCATCGCCGAGTCAATCGTGGACACAAACTGACCACATGGCCGTCAGCTGTCTGGCTGTCTACAACAGTACAAATCAATCTGGAGCACATACGTAAACTCTGACCATGCACTAACGTGTGCCATTTTCGCTTTGGGTTTTTTTGGAGGACCATTTTGCTGTCAACCGTAAATGGATATATCCAAACTAGCTGGGAAACAGGAGCTTTACGGTAACTACTGTGTGCATGTTCCAAGCCTAGGTCCTCATCCATAAGACAACACTGAAGTACATTGGGCACATATACATGTGATGCATAATTGCGGCACTGCTTTGTGAGATACTTTTCCTCGTTCGGCCGCAAACCGCTGGGACACTATACGATCACCGGAATTTCCCGATGCGGTGACTGCAACTCGGACATTAAGGCTACTCGCTTGAAGCTTCGGAAACAACCACGGCAGTATCTCGAGGCCTGGCGAATACAACGCGCTATCCAGGTGGAACAAGCCGCTGCTACCGTGAACTTTAGGTAGAATTCCAACTCATGCGAGCAATTGGTAGCAGGAAGTCAAGTGGGCGCGAAGTAATTTGCGAAGTAAGTGACGAGCTCGTTCATAACCCACAACGACGCTAAGAACTCTGGACTGAACAAACCCAACGGCAGATCAGCTGAACCCCCGCGTAGCTGATTAAGTCTTCGGGCTGTGCACATGCTCATTGAACTGTTGACGGTTCTTCGCAATCGGAAACAGAAGTCTCTCTCAGCATCGGTTTTTTGGTACCCGGACCAAACGAACTCCCTGCTGCTCTTCATGTAGACGGCGATCCAGTCTGAGTTAAAGAGCTGACGGCTGTGTTACAGAAACTGAGTAATTGAAGTTGATCCAAATGACTGGGTTTTGGCTAACATCATTCCCATTTACAAAAAGAGTCCACGCGCTTCCTGTGCAAATCACCGAGAGATTGGTCTAGTCGAAGTTACTTGCTGACACTGTACTTCGCCGATTGAGCGAAACGTACGAACAGCATATCCGTGAGGAACAAGTCAGTATTCTTCCTGGCTGTGGCCACACTGACCACATCTTCACACTTCGCCAGATACCTGAACTCTGCCATTTATGTAGAAAGCCAATAATTGTTTATTTGCACATCAGAGAAGCTTTCGATTCAGTTGGCAGAACTATGCTCTGGGACTGTCTATAGGGAAATGGTGCGCCGGAGAAGTACGTGAAAATCCTGAAAGCAGTTTGCTGTCAGACTGTGGGTCGGGTTATGACCTATAGCAGCGCATCGCTGACCTTTAGCATTTCAAACGGAGTGCGACAAAATTATCCAACCCCTCTTTCCCATTCAGTAGACAAGGTCCTAGAGTGTGCCCTAGCAGACTGCGAATACATGATGATGTGGAACTACTCTCAGATATTTGGGTTTTAAACATAGAGTATGCGGACAACATTGCCCCAATCTGCGAGGGCACACAGGGAGCCCAGGACATGCAAGACAGATTGGAGGCTTCATTCCGTCAGCTTGATATGGTTTTTGTACCTGCTAAGTGCAAGATGCCGTTGCAAGACTGGCGAATCTCTGCGCCTGCATTCGCCCTTAGTGATGAGCCGTTGGAAGTAGTCGAGAGGTTCATGTTTCTCAGCACTGGCGGAATTTCTAATGAGATCACAACTCGTGTGCCAAAAGCTCAGATGGCGTTTACCAATTTACGTCACCTGTGTTACTTGCGTCGGCGTGATCTCAGTCTTTCTGTGAAAGGCCGAGTGTACAATGCCACTGTAATGGCGGTCGAAGTGTACGGCACCGAAACCTGGCCCGTCAGTACAAAGGACGTTCATGGAGTATGCGTTTTAGACCATCGATGTCTCCGGAGCATTGGCAGCGTGTAGTGGAAACACTGAGTCAGCAATGATGAAGTTCGTCTATTTGTCTTCGGGACTGATAGACTCTGTTGACCCATGAGCGTTTTGATCGCGTCTCACAGGTTTTATTGGCTCGGCCACATCTGACGACTGTTAACTCACCACCTGCCACATTATGCCTTGTTTTCGAGTGGTGGGTTGGGCTGGAATTGGCAGTTTAGTGGTCAGCACATGATTTGGACTAGGGGTATGAAGATGCTCGCTGTGAAGCTTGCTTCAGTAGGGCGCTCACGGTTTCCTGGTTGCGGTCCGGAGGACACTGAACATCTTTCGTTGAGGACGCTGTCTGATATAGCGAAGAACAGAATGCAATGACGTTCATGTTGCGAGTATCTGTGTGTATCGTTGTAACCTTTCTTTTTTTATCCCTTCGCGTTTTTTCTCTTTCACCGTACGCATCATTCTTTTCCTTATATTGTGGCATCATCATCATAGCAGCCATGAGCCTGTCCAAAAGGTACTGTGGCTTGGGCCGCCGCTCGCCTCAACAGTGATGTGGAATATCCTGGAAGAAAACGTTACTAAGAAGTTCAGCATTATTAAAAGAAGACTAAGCGGACGAACTAGAAATGGTATGGGTACAGGTACGCCACTGACCGCGACACATCGCCATCTCGGATAGCGTCTCTAACCAGTGGTTTGAGTGATCACGAGGACCCTATCCAGACAGGCGACACCTACCCACTTTGCTCAATGGAGCAGTCAGGGTCTTCATATTTCATGACCACGCTGTTGCTTGACCACCACGCGATTTTACTCAACTGCTGGAAGCCTCAGTATATAATTCCCGGTACGGTAAACGACCAGATGACATACAGAGTACGGGACCCAGCCATCGCAAGCTGTGCACCGTGAGCAGTTGACGCATTGATCGCGCATCCCGAGCGTTCCGGGATACACACCGGTGGACTGCCACATTTCTCAAGCGATCAGTCCACTTAGTATGGGCCAGCTGGCGGAGACGATGGTCAAACACAGCAATCCTGTTGATATCTTCCTTGTGAACAGGCCACGTTTCCGAACCATAGAGCAAAATGGAACGTACACATGCACTATATACCCTTCCTTTCAGCGATAACCGAACGTCTTTTTGACGCCATAGATGACGTAGTTTGGCAAACGCAACTCGTGCCTTTGCTATCCTCGCTGATATCTCGTCAGCAATATTACAACCTAACGAGAGAGTGCTACCCAAGTGTATGAAACTGTTCAGTCTCAAGCGGATTACCTGCAATGAAGAAAGTAGGAGTGGAAACGCTCCAGTATTGAAGCTGCACTTTGCACTTTGAAGGTGCGAAACGAATTCCATAGAAACCAGCCCGGTCACTCATACTCTATGAATACCCTTCGTACTGATAAACCAGGTTTCGGAGCCGTACAACAGGACCGCCATTACAATGGCATTGTACATTTGGCCTTTCACAGAAAGACTGAAATCACGCCGACGCAAGCAACACAGGTGACGTAAATTGGTAAACGCCATCTGAGCTTTTGCTTCACGATTTGTGATTTCATCAGGCATCATCATCACAGACAGCAATACATCAGTAGTTCACAGTGATGCTTAACTGCGACGCGAGAACCAAGGAAAGGAAAGCAGACCCCGTACAGGACGAAAGAGAGAAAAAATGAAGGGGAGGGGAAGGGACCTTACTTCTAAACAAGATATACGTCTACATTCAAACGCTTGACATCAAGGGGCCTATGCTTTGCAAACAAACGACCACGCTGCGTGTAATTTTGTGGGGATGCAACATGTCTATAATGTGGAAGTCTCGATAGAATTAACAGTATTGTGAGTATTAATTCCATCGGGCACTCGACCCTACAAAAATATTGCATCCTCACCATCCTTCCTAACCATTGAGAACTTTGCATTAAACCAACAACAGCATCCCGCTATTGTTGATATGCATTATACGTGAGCAATATAACAAGCTGGTAGGATGACACTACTGAGGTAGACGCAATGATCGACAGCTACAGGCGGCTTGCTGCAGTGGCAAAGATAGGCTCAATGCCAACCCAGTCCAGTAACAATCTTGTTAAGGTGTAAAGTTACACTCGATCGATGCAGACAACAAAGACGTGGTTTATTTGTCATATTTTTAAATGCTGCAATAAACAATGGTTCTGATGTCGTCAGGAACGCTTCGTACGATGCCATCTTTTTCTAAGCGCACGGAAAACAGTATGCTTCCAGGCGATGTGAAAGCACAGCTTCGTCGTCCTACCCTAAAGGAGAGGCGGTTGGGCGATAAACTTGGTGCTCGGGAGCGACGCACGGACAACATCGAGTGGTTATCACAATGATGCGCATCGCACGGACTATACGCATTGACAGTAAAGCCGTACATGAAAAAGATGATTCACGTATTTAAAACTCGTCACGGTGACTTGGCAGATGGATTAATCACCTTGAAAGGCAGTTCATTCGGCTGCTGATGATAGAATGCGTGGTCTTTGTCAGAAACCGAAGTGGCTCCGGAGCCTAAACCACTGAAACAGCAGAAAGCGCTATATTTGGACCAGCTCTTTTCAAACATAGTGGTGGAAGACTGCCATCTGAATAGACCAACATCCTTCGTTCAACACGGGAGACTGAAGAGGTGCCTCATGACCGGTGCCTACCGATGGTCATTTTAATTTTCAAACAAAGATACCAAGACATCGTGTGACAAACAGAGGTATTTGCCTGGTCTCTATCGCATCCGAATTACTCATGGATCTCATAACGCGGTGGGTTCTGAAACACAAGGATAACCAGATGAGAACATAGTTCGCAACACAGGCAGTTAGAACAGATGCCGAGACAGCCGGACGATGAGGTGGCCACATATTGTGAAACCTTCAACCACCATGATGAGCGAGATGGAGATGACGCCTGTCAGGTTGCGGGGTGAACAACCAAACTGCTAGCTGGAGACGCTCTCGGGTATGGCGGTGCCGTGGTCAATGGGAAGGCTGTATCCCCAAAATTGATGAATCTTGTTCCTCTTCATGAAATTCCATTGTTTTTGGCCACTTTTCTACTTTATGCACTTGTATTTAGTCTCGTTATTTCACGAGCTTGACGGCATAAACAAGATCAACCATGAGTAAAGCCCATAGCTAGAAGTGTGCACGTACGAACTAGATACTGGACAAGAATATTCAAGGTGGTTGGAACCTCATCGTCACCATCATCACAGGCAGCAATACATCAGTCCTTCTTACTGATGCTTAACTGCCATACAACCAAGAAGTAAAAAGCAAGCCCAGTACAGGAGAAATAAAAAAGAAGGGAGGAAAGGAACCTAACTACTAAAAATAGCTACGTCTACGTTCAAGCATTCGACATCAAGGTACCTACACCTTGCAAACAAACAACCAAGCTGTAAGTGAAAGTAAAACGTCATCAGCAGGACAGTTTCCTTACAGCTTTTACTGTCTCGCGTCACACTTCACAGACAATTCGGTCAAACAACGACAACATTCAGGCCACTGGGTTCGGTTAGCCACCATTTCACCTAACGTCTCAAGCCACCGACTCCCTGAGTCGCGAGGGCTCCAGCCCGGAAGACGAACCCGATCTACCGTGACCTACTCCTTCGTGAACGAATTCACTTGTCTACGCCAGGTCATCACCTGTCCACCTCGCACCCTACGCCAGTCAGCCGCAGCGTCGGCAAAGAGTGCTCGGCGTGGCAAACGGCTAAATAACATCTTTAGTACATGACCTAATCACCTAAGTTTGTGCAAATGTAGTGAGTGAATAAAAGAACTCGACTGACAATCAGTACCAAACACCCGATTCCTAATCGCCTTGTCACTCATTCGCCGGTGCCATCCGATACGAGCGACATCGGTGGTCAAACCCCTGAAGACGGTTCACGTCTTCTAACCTGAGGGGCCATGTTTAGCTGCCGTATAGTAATACAGCCCTCACTGTTGTCTGATATACGCGACCCTTAGACTTCAGATAGATACCTCTCTGTCGCCATAGGTATCCAGGATTAGTAAACACCAGCCTAGTCTTGGAAATACGCGCCTCTATTTCATTCCCTACACCTCTGCTGCCGCCGCTGATGCAACTTCCAACGTATACAAACCGGTCAACAATCTCCATAACTTCATTATCTAACATTAAATCTATGTAATCACAACAATCGTGCAGAAGCATTTTGAGGCTTTAAAGCGCATTCCGAAGTACTTAGCAGAACGTGAAATTGCGTTTGGCGTTGCTTGAGCCACTTGAAGCTGTCAAACACTAACAGCTTGTCATCACCATAATCAAGACTCGTCAATCTTACACTAGGCAAGAGGTCCAAGGCGACATCTTATGAATGCCACAGAAATTCCTCCATTATTTCATCTGACAAAAGTAAGCAAAAATGATGCAAGTGGACAGTGATGTATGTCGTTTCTGGTGCTGAAACTGTCAGACAGGTCACCGTAAACCCTAACCTGAGCCGAAGTATGAGAGTGAAGAGCCGACAGTATGCTCACATACTTGATCGGTACCCCCTTGTGTTTATGAGACTCTAAGAGTGTATATAAATCCACCGACTCGAACGCACCTTTATAGTCGAGAAATACGGCAACTGTTGGCCGGCGGTACATATGACGCTGCTCCGGAATTTGGCGAGGAGTAAACATTTGCTCAATACAGCCCCGCTTAGAAACAAAAGCCTGACTGTTCATCCGTAATGATTGCCCCGCGAGCTGCAGGGAGTCGACTAAGTACGATGGACAACAGAACCCTAGCAATTACTGGGATCAAGATAATCCTTTTATGGCTTTAAAAAGAGCTCCGGGATCATTTTTGAATATGGAAACTATTATCGAATGACCCCAGCATGGAGGGGTGGTTTCTGTCTTACGCACAAATTGAAACAAGTGAGCGGAGACCTCTACTAACGCCTCTCCGCCTTCTTTGAAAAGTGCCGACCCGAGGCCATCTAGACCAGCAGCTATATTACGTTTTGAGAGCAACTGTGGATCAGAATTTTACTGTGTGATCCTGAATCTGCCAACCAGGATGATACATTACAAATATGTGGCGGTAACATTATATCAGACACAACATTGCATGAATCTGACGAAAACGGTTTCGTTCAGAAGCACGTCAGTTACAAGAGTCCACCAACGAAGTCGACAAAGAACCCGAAAGATAAATACACCGATACGGAAGAAAAATGTCCCCAGTTAGATTGAACAGGGTGATTCGATCGAAGAAACAAAACGCGTCATTCATGTGTTTTGGAATTCACTTACCGATTGCTCCAAATAGAACCCAACAATTCCAGCGATTCGTTCACACGATTTTGACTAGGGTCTTCTCTCAACACCATGTTGTAAGAAGAGCAAGCAGCAACAAAGATGATAGCCGTTACATCGTTGAAACACTGAATCCACTTTCGACGCTCTTCTCTCTGGCCACCGACGTCAAACATATGGAAATTGACTTTGTCTACACTAAATTTGGTTTCGAAAATGCCAGAAGTCAGCACACGGCAACGCAAAATATCCTGTTCTGACGGAATGTAGTCAGCTTTTCCAAGGTCCTCAGTTTTATCAAGGAAACTGAAAGGGTAAAATGAGCAAGAAATACGTACTATTTCGCGCAATCAATCAACTGAAACTCGTTCGAGCGCTCAAACGTCTCCTGAATACCTTTATCTCGCCAAAGCTGAGCACAATAAACATAAAACTCCTGAAACAGTATGCTTAAATACAACACGCCTACCGGTGGGTAATCAAAGTCCGGCTTGGAAGCATCTTCAAGCATGTAGTCCCGCAGTTTTTTGTTTTCCTGTCGTTCGAGTTCGACTGGTGGTTTCAAGGCGTGCATCGCACCGGATATAGACTGAAGCAAATGCACCAAAAAAAATCAGAATACTCACACATATTGCGTCCCGGAGGTTCTTCTTTATATCATCAATTTTTTCACGTTTTTCTCTAAAAGGGCAAGTAACGAAACGAAAGGAGTACTTTTCCGAGAAGCCATTAATATGAAGGATCCGCATCTGTTTGACAATAGTTGATTTCCCCGATTCCCCAGCACCTGCATTAAACTAACAACGGGCAAGAAGCTGACTAACCTAGAAGCAGTAGACGATGAGTAGACTTGAAGTCCTTTTTCTCTTTTTCAATAAGCTTTTCAATTTGTTTGTTGGCTTCATCACGATTTTTCGCATCTTCAGAAACGTGATTTAATGCACAACAGCCCACAACCATGATAAGCAGTAAGGAGCTCAACAAATGACCTCACTTCCAGATCTGACCGCGATTAGGGGCATTCGGCCCATCGGGAGCGAAGGTAAAGGCAACTATTGTAATTATCCTTTAGTACGATTTAACAAAATCATAAATAAATTTTTCAATAAAAATGCGCTTAATTTGCTACACTAAATTATACGATTGAAGCATTTTCCATCAGTGAACGAAAGTATTTTTAATAGTGCGCGCACTTTAAACCTGCAAATTCGAAACACAGAGACTGTTTACTTTCCTATGTTGTGGGATCACCTTCGACGTCCTTTAAATCTTAAACTCCCAACGACGTGAGAATTTCCCTACCGGTAGCACCGCGGTTGTTCACATTATCTTGTGAATGTAAATTTGCCACGAACTGTAGTGGATCAAAACGTTAGATACAGTTCAGGTGTAGACACGAAATCAAACAGTGATAAAAAGTGGAAACAACCGACTCACAGTAGTTCGTGAAGGTGCGTCGTTTAGAGTTCCACCACACTGAATGAAGTATCCAGTAAATACGATCCGTCGTATAGCTCCCAGATAACTTTAGAGGTCACAATGAAGATAATTCCGACGACCGATGAGTTTGGAAATGCGCTGAAATGAATGTGGATTCCGTCAGTCGTTAACTCTTCCAAGAACCTGAGCGCACGCGACACTGAACGCAGAAAGAGAACACAGGGCTCGCGATCTTGGAAACCAATTTTTTTGTATTCTCCATTGAATCGACTCGCATGATTTAAACGAGTGTACATGTGAATTTGAAGAAGACGAAAAGTGCGAAAAACAACGAGACTTATGCAACTCAAAATGCTGTACAAGACGCAACAGAACTCTCCTCCTAGAGCGTTAGTTAGGGTATGAAAACGCTCGAAAAGATGAATGACATTAGTCTGTGTAGTCTGCAAAACGAACAGGAGGTTCGTGCGTTCGTCCGCAGCGTGTCTGTGGTGGAGGGGGATGAAAGAATTGCACGTCTTCAGCAGGAGTAGTGGAGTCTGAAACTGTTTGTGGGGGCTGTGGAATGGTTTGGTTCGGAAAAGGTGGATGGGATGAAAGGTAGTCACAGCCAGAGGAGTAGGAGGCAAGTCTGAATGATCCACATAAGCCACTTTCAAGCGGTCGACGCTTACTGAATCGCGAGTGCCGTTTCGGTTGACGACGAAATACTTATCTTCGCGTTCAAGCACTCTAAACGGGCCGTCATAGGGTGGCTGTAGAGACTTCTTTTGGGCGTCAGCTCTAAAAAACACGGAGGGGCAAGTGAGCAAGTCTTCGTGTACTTGAGTTTGCTTCGGGGTGGTCCTCGTCGGGGTTGGCTTCAACTTGGTCATGTGTAGTTTCACACGTGTGATGTATGATGTTGGGTCTATCTCGCCAGTGGTTCTAGAGTCCGTAAACATTTCACCTGGCAGTCGTAAGGTGGTGCCAAAGACGAGTTCAGCCGGGGTGCAGCCGATGTCTTCTTTGACGGTGTTACGGATGCAAAGCAAAATGAGTGGTAAGTTTTCCGACCAGTTTGAGCCAGATGTTGTAGCAAGGATCGCGGCTCTAAGTTGACGATGGAAACGTTCCACTAGGCCGTTTGATGCTGGGTGATAGGCGGTTGTTCGGAAGTGTTCACAGCCGAGTAAGTGCTGTAGGTCGCGAAATAGCGTGGATGTGAACTGGGAACTGCGGTCAGTAGTGATAGAGGCAGGTACGCCAGAAGAGGATACCCAGGTTTCTACGAACGTCCG